>PVKA01048481.1:0-13749 GCA_004027165.1 Ctenomys sociabilis
AGGACGGCAACTGTATCATCTAGATTCATGTTTGCACCAATAAAGGACTGATAGTTTTTGAATTTGCAAGGATGTGCTTGATTTGTTCTGCAGCCCCTGTCATAAATGGTTTTACTCTTTCTGGTTTTTGTTTTTCAGGTTTGCCTTTGATTGATTTCATATAATCTCTGTTGTACTTCCTGTATGTCTTTTTTGTGAAGCTGGTTTCCTGCCAGTGATTGCTCGTGACAGTGTCAATACCAGTGACTTCTGTGTTCTTGGTGTCTTCACCCTCCGGGCCTTGAGCATTTCCATTGAATGAGTAGGTCATCAGTGTTACCCTCTGCTCTATCAACCATTTTGCCTTCCATCTCCAGGCTTAGCCCCTCTGCAATCTTTCTGATCTTATAAATGTCGGAGAACACCTTATGGTGGTTGATGAGGTTCTGATAATCTTGGTGGTGGCTGAAGGGAGGTAGTAACCTTGCTAGATTAGCATGAACTGGGAGCTCAGAGCAAGCACTGTGTCCCCAAAGTGGTGTTGGGGTGTGGGTAGGAGAGTGGGCCAGAAAGCTATGTTCACTTTCTGAAAGTGAAATTGTTAAAAAAAAAAAAAATTTACATCAAATAATTGTTTTTTTATTACTATTATATTTCTGTATGCCACCAGACATAAAACTGATTGGTGCACAAGAATGAATGCACAAGAACTAAGAGCTAAGTATGATGACTGTAATTATAACTATTTGGAAGGCTGAGGCAGGAGGATTGCAAATTCAAGGCTGGCCCAGGCAATTTAATAAAACTGTATCTCTAAAAATAAATGCTGGGCATGGTGGTACATACCTGTACTCCCAGTGTCTGAGAGGCAGAGACAGAAGGATTGCTATGAATTAGAGGCCAGCCTGGGCTACATAAGTGAGTTCAAGGCTGTACTATATAATGAGACCCATTCTAAAAAATCAAAAACAAAATATAAGGCTGGGGATGCGTCTCAGTGTGAGAACATTTCTCCTCTTCCTCTTCCTTCTCCTCCTCTTCCTCCTTCCTCCTCTTCCTCCTCTTCTTCCTCTTCTTCCTCCTCTTCCTCTTCTTCTTCCTTTTCCTTCTCCTCTTCCTCTTCTTCTTCTTTCTTTCTTTCTTTCTTTTTCTTCTTCTCTTCTGTCTTTTATGTATTTAGTACAGGTTCTATAGGGTTTTACTATGGAGATTGCACTTGTAGTGATCCGTCTATGTTCAGCCTTCCAAGACCTGGAATTATAGGCACATACCACCACACCCAGTCTCAATCACCCTCTCAGCATGCCCCAGGGGCAGGGCTGGCATGGCATGCCTGGGATCAAACCCTGGCCACTGCGTTCTGCCTAAGCAAGCACTTTAGTCTGCTGAGCTATCTGCCTGGCCCCTTTTTTGTCTTTTTGAGACAAGGCCTCATTATGTGGCTCAAACGATTTGAACTTACTTTGTGGCCCAGGCTGGTCCTGAACTCACAGTGATCCTCCTGCTTTAGCCTCCTGAGTGCTGGGATTACAGGCATGTGCCACTACACCCAGTTTGGTGATTTTCTATACATGAAAGAATTCTAAACTCTAAAGGACTCTCAGATGCTTAAAAATTATATTAAAAGTATGGGCAACAGAAGTGACCAAAGTGAGGATAGAGTGTCAAACCTAGAAAACAGGTGGTATTGTCTGAGAACTGTTAATGAGAGATGTCTTAAAAACAAAGGACAACATGAAAAATGGATGTAGTGGCTAGATGCAAAGAAGATGCAAAGAAGACTAATCAAAGTGTGAGGCCCTGAGCTTGATTCCCAGTACTAAATATAAAAGACTAATCTAAGACTAACAAGAAAGGGTGAAAATAAGACAGAGCAAATGGTATAGACAAACAAGCAAACAAAAAACCTATTTACTAAAATAACAATAGAAAACTTTCTAAAGAAAGGAAAGGAATTTATCCCACAGTGAGACATTTAAAATGCCAAAGAGCCACATTGAGAAAAGAAGCTCTCCACATTACATCATGATAAAACCCCAGAAACCAGCACAAGAATCTTAAACACTGTTAGAAGCAACAAATCACTTATGAAGGAAAACCCATTAGAGGAGCAGACATCTTAACATAGACCTTAAAGGTCAGGAGAGCCCGAAGTATTCTTTTTTTAAAAAAAAAAAAATTTTATTGAGAAACAAATAACAATGAGAGTTTGAAAACTGATTAGTAGGACAGTTTCAATAATTAATACATTGCATATTGGTGTCTTGGCAGTTATTCATTGCACAAGATACAGACATGATATCCTGTCCACAAACCCTTGGAACAAATCTTTATATTCATTGAATTAAGAGAAAGTAGCTGTATATCTATCCTAATTATTTTAAATATACAGATACAAAATGGTCATTCATTTGTATCCAGTTTTTTTTAATTTTGTCAGTGAAGGGTATTTAAATATTGTAGGTGTGTGAATTCAGCAAAATATTCCAATATAGTCCAGTAGTCCATATTAGTAGTGGGTTTTCCATAAGACCGGCAATGTCAGAAGTTGTTGACTTAAGCCTTTTATAGCTCAGCATAGTAATAGGGCTTTACTTTTTATACTTAGTTTTTATACTTTTCTGCTGGATGGTTAAGACCAAGAAAAAGCAAGAAATGTAACTTTTGTATCTGATAAGGTCAATCGTGTACCCTCAGGATTTATCCTGTAACCCCATACCGCACTTTGTAGATCCTTTGCCAGTGTCAGCCTTGTGGATGAGTCATGGCCATTGCTTGACCAATTTACTCTCTATGAAAGCCTGGGAGAATGTTTTTGAACCTGAAGTATTCTAAGCCCTAGAAGAAAATAATATTCAACCCAGGCTGGTATGTCCTTCAAAACTATCTTTCAAAGTTACTAAAGTAAGGAGATACTTCATGATAAAGATCATCTGTAGAAAGGCACAAGTTAACACTGACCAAATGTCTAATAGAATGAGTACACCAAGTAAGATGAGCATTTTTTTTTCTTTTTTTGGGCAGAACTCAGGCCCTTGCACTTGCCAAGGAAGCGCTTATTCCACTGAGCCATCTCCCCAGCCCTGAGCATTTTTAATACAAGGGAAAGATAGGGAATCACAAACAGGCAAATAAGGCAATGACAGACATTAATACCTATCAGTAGTGACTGTCACTGTGAATAGTCTGTTCCCCAATCTGAAGACACAGATGGCAGAATGGGTCAAGAAACAAAATCTAGTGGTATGCTATATACAGCTGTTATACAGGGTTTACAAAGGAAAAGATTTAATACGGAACACATTATTATTATTATTATTTATTTATTTTTTGCAGAACGGGGGATTGAACTCAGGTCCTTGTGCTTGCCAGGCAGGTGCTTACTCTACTGACCCATCTCCCTGCCCCCCACATTATTATTATTATTATTATTATTATTATTATTATTATTATTATTGTTGTTGTTGTTTTATGGTATTCATCCAAAGGGTCAGATGTAGAGAGTGTGGGAGGTCTGTTCATATAGTAGAAGCCCAGAGAGTCCAAGCCAGAGCCTGATCCCACCACAGTGTCCTGCATGAGTCCAGCGGAAGAGCTAGAGCCCATGGCATTGTCTCTTGCAAGTCTGTATGAAGGATCTGCCCTGGGAAGACCCATAGGTCAGCGATGGAAGCTAGAGAGTCTGCACCAGTGGGATGAAGCATCTGTGCCAGCAGGCTAAGGATCTGCACTGGAGCCAGGAAGTAATGCTGAAAGGAAGGAACAGAGCTCTCCTGAAAAGAAATATAGCCATCCTCAGTATCAGCAAGATCCTGAGCTTCTCCAGTGATGAGAATAGCTGAGTTCACATCAGGAAAATCAGCTTGACAAGCTTCTTGAGAATCAGCAGCACACCATCTTCTCTCCAGTTCTCTTTTTGTGCTGGAAACAATGGCAACAATCCTCAAGTGTCAGCAAAGCCCTTCACAACCAGCACCACCCTTAACTCAGTTCAGCTGAGTGTTACAAGCTGACCATTAGTTAATCCACCACAACAAAAAACACATGCAACCCAAAAAGAAACTCAAAAGCCAAAAGATCAAAAGGAATATGTGACGCAAGGGGAACCCAAAACAAAGTAAGTCTAGCTGTCCTATATTCAGAAAAAGTGAGCTTTAAGCCAAACCTGATCAAAAGAGATAAAATAGGTCACTACGTACTGCTTAAGGGTACAATCCAACAGGGAGAGATAATGGTTATTAGCATATATGCACCAAAGAATGGCCTATCCGACTTTATAAAACAAGTACTACTGGACATAAAAGATCAAATAAGCATGGATGCAATTACATGGCAACCTCAATATTCCACTATCACTAGTAGACAGATCAGTGCTTGCTTCACCAGCACATATACAGGCTCAACTAGACAAAATCAAAGAAGTATCAAAATTGAACCAAACCTTTGAACAAATGCACTTAATAGATATTTACAGTGTTCCACCCTTCTGACAACAGAAGACATCTTTCAGCAACACATGGAATTTTTTCCAAAATAGATCACATACTAGTCAGCAAAACAAGCTTAAGTAATGTGAGAGAACTAAAATTATATCATTCATATTATCAGATGCAGTGAAATCAGATATAAACAACAAAGGATAACAAATTGTGTGAGTGCATGGAAATGAAATAGTACACTTTTTTTTTGTACTGGATATCAAACTCAGGACCTTGTACTTAGGAGGCAGGTGCTTCTGCCATTGAATTTTATCTCTGGCCCAGTAGTATACTCTTAAATAAACAATGGATTGTAGAAGAAATGAAGAGAGATATAAGACAGTTTCTAACAATGCCAAACAATATATCAGAATTTCTAGGTGACAGTGATACTAGTCCTAAAGAGAAGCCCATAGCTCTGAATATCCGCATCACAAGAATAGTGAACCCAAATATATAATGATGCATCTCAAGGTCCTAAAAAAAAAAAATTCAAACCCACAGCTTTTACAAGGAAGGAAATTATTAAGATTAGACATGAATGAAATTTGAGACTAAAGGGGGAAGGGACACAATTCATTGAAGAGTCACTTGTTCAAAAGAATAAACAAAATAGGTGAACCCAGTGCCAATCTAAACAAAAGAAGAGAAAAGAAGTAAAACACAAGCAATTAAAAATGTAAAGGGTGAAATCACAAGAGACACTGCCAAAAAATTTATCAACTATTTCACAAACCTATATGCCAATAAATTGGAGAATTCCGAAGTAATGATAGATTCCTAGATGCATATCAACTGTGAAAACCAAACCAAGAGGATTTAAAAACCCTGAACAATGTGATAACAGGCAATGAAAATGAAGCAATAATAAGACATCTAATAAATATGAAAAGATCCAAATGGGTTTGCTAGTGAATTCTGCAAACATTTCAGGGAAGGTCTAATACCAGTACACCTCAGGCTTTGTAACACATTCATGATAGGGCTGTAATTTGTATTTCTTTCTGCCAAGCAGGTCAACCATCAGTGGTACATGTATGACTATCCTCACTGGGCAGGTTTTTATTAAATTTATTAGTAAGACCTGTAAAAGTGATGCTGCCAGTGACAGCCATGCATGTACAGTGGTGGCTCAGTTGGTGGGGTTAATAAAACTGATAGGGAAGGAGTATTCCCAAAGTCATTTCTGAAAGCTACTGTCACCCTGCTTTCAAAATCAGACAAGAAGCCAATAAAAAGAGTACTGCAGATCAATCTCTTCAAGGAATATAAATGCAAAAATCCTCAATATGGTGATGGAAAACTGAATGTGATGGATCATCAAAAATATCATACGTCATGACCACCTAGGCTTCATCCCAGGGATGTGAGGATGGTTTAACATTTGCAAATTAGTAAGTGGAAATATGCCATATAACCTGAAGCAATGTCAAATCATGTAGTTGTCTCAATAGATGCAGAAAAAAAACTTGACAAAATACATCTTTTTATCATAAAAACACTGAAGAAAATGGTATGGAAAGACTGTATCTCAGTCTGGTAAAATACATTTATGACAAACCTACTGCCAGTATCATATTAAATGGGCAAAAACTGAAAGCTTTTCTTCTAAAATCAGGAACAAGAAAATGATGTCCACTATTACCACTCCTGCTAAACAAAGTACTCAAAATAGTAGCAAGAGCAATTAGGGAGGGCCAGGGATATAGCTCTGTGGCATATAAGGTCCTAGTTCAATTTCCACTAACAACATAAGTCAGATTGTCACTATTTGTGGCTGACATGATCTGGAATACCCAAGAAATTCACCAAATGACTCATTAATTAATGTAGCAAAATCAATAGCATTCCTATACCCTGATAATGAACTGAATGAGGAAAAAATGAGAAAAATTCCATTTAAAATAGCACCAAGAAAAATTAAGTACTTAGACATTAACCTTACTAGAGAAGTGAAAGACCTCTATATAAAAAAAACTATAACACTCTGAAAGAAATTGACATCAGAAAATGGAATCATTCCTGTTCTTAGATTGGCAGAATCAATATAGTCAAAATGACCATACTTTCCAAACTAATGTACAAATTTAGTACAATCCCAGTCAAAATTCCAACTGTATTTGTCACAGAACTGAAGAAAAGTATTCTAAAATTCATATGGAACCAGAATAGATCCAGGATACCAAAAGCTGACCTGGGTAACATGAGTACAGCAGGAGGCATCACAAGCTGACTTGAAGTTATGTAACAAAGCAATAGCAGTAGAAACATTATGGTACTGGCACAAAACAGAGATGAGCACCAATGGAACAGAATATGCAGAACAGAAGATGCAAAACCACTAAGTACAGTCACATGAGCCAAAAATATACACTAGAAGAAAGATAGCCTGATAAATAGTGTGCAAAAACTGGATACCCACATGCCCACATGCAGAAGATTGAGTCTAGATCCTTATCTTTCACAGTATACTAAACTGAAATTAAAATGTTCAAGGAACTAAATGTTACAACAGAAATACTTATCCTGCTAGGAGCCGAAGTAGGTAAAATTCTTGAAGTCCTAGGCATAGGCAAGGACTTCATGAACAGAACCAAGAATCAACAAATTCAATCATAGCAAATTTAAAAGTTTATGAACAATAAAAGAGACGATCAACAGAGTGGAAAGAATACCTACAGAATGGGAAAATCTTTGCCAGCTGCATGCTTTATGAGACACAAAGCACTAATATCTAGAATATATATGGAACTCAAAAACTTGACCCTCCAAAATAACTGAACCAATCAAAAAACAAGCCAGCAGGGCCAGGGAGACGGCTCATAGAATAAGCACTTGCCTGGTGTTATGGTTTGTATCTAGTTATCCCCAAAAAGTGTTATGTAGTCATAGGGTGGGGTCTAGAGTTTGTGATTAACTCATGATCCACTGGGATTATGTGTGATCCAAGGCTGGGATTAGGGGTTTTAGTACTGCTGGGATTATGGGTGTGAGTACTACATCCCACCCTGGGGCAGAGAGCCTGAATGTAATATAAGAGACAGAGAGACAGACTTTCTTTAGCTATTGCTCTTTGTTGTTGTTGCTGTTTGGCCACCATGAACTGCTGCTCTCTGCCATGTGCCTCTCTGCCTCGGAGCCAGCGGAATATGGACTGAACCCTCCAGTAACTGTGAGCTAAACAAACCTTTCCTTCCTTTATTTTGGATGTTGGGTACTTGTCCCAGAAACGAGAGAAGAGTAACTAAGACACCTGACAGGCATAAGGGCCTGAGTTCAATCTCCAGTTCCACCAAAAAAAAAAAAATCACAAAAAAACAAACACAATGAATAGACATTTTTTTTTTTTTTTTTTTTTTTTTTTTTTTTTTTGGTCTTTTTGAGACAGGGTCTCACTATGCAGTTCAGGCTGGCCTTAAACTCACTTTGTAGCTCAGGCTGGTCTCGAACTCACAACAATCCTCCTGCCTCAGCCTCCCGAGTGCTGGGATTACAGGCCTGTGCCACCACGCCCGGCTCCCACAATGAATAGACATTTAATAGATGTACAAATGGCCCTTAAAGAAGAAATGTTCAACTTTCCTGGCCATTTAAGAAATGCAAGTTAAACAACACTAATATTACATTTTACTGCAGAAAGAGACTGGCAATCACCAAGAAATAATAAATACTGGCCAGGCTATATGGAAAAAGGAACCCTTCTACACTATTGTTTGGGAATGTAAATTAGTACAACCAATATGAAAATCAGTATGGCAATTCCTCAAAAACCTGAAATTAGAAATTCCATTTGACTCAGCTAATCTTCTTGTAGGTATCTTACTGAAAGTGTTAAAAGATATTATGGAATTAGGTGGATGCCTGTATTCATAGTAGCGCAGTTTGCAATAGTTAAATCTTGAAGTGACTTATATTTCCATCAAAAGTATTTAGCCCTGCAGAGTCATAGTTCAGAGTTCACAACCTCAATCATTTGTGAGTTTTCCTTGGAACTTAATAATTGTTCATGGAAAACCCCCATAATTACGTGGAAACTGCAAATATCCACTGCAATTTTTTTAGGGAGGTGGGTGGTTTGCAAATAGCTAATCAGGAATGTTATTTGGTTCTCTTTGCTACTGATTGGCTGCTTCCCATAACCCATCTCTGGCAGGTACACCAGCATTCCCTCACTGTTCCACAAGTTGCTATGTCAAGTGTTCTTGGTTTTGTTCTTATAGCCTCAAGATTCCCTAAGATGCTGTCAAGACTTCCTGAACCTTCTAAGGTTTCTGACAGTGAACTTAAGTCCCACGAGGCTGACGTACTAGATTTGCCCAAGGAATTAAAATTATACTGAAACAGCATTGTAGTCATTTATGGGCACTTTTCTGACCTCTTCTGAACTTTATGATTCTTCACAATTTTCAACATTACCTCTGTGAATTTCAGGGGCCCATTGTATTGGAAACAATGGAGTAGTACTCTGCCATAAAGAATGATAAACTTGAGCCATTTGTAGGAAAATGCATGTATCTTGAGATTTGAAGTAAATCACACACATAAGCTTAATTATTTTCTGGTTTCTCCTACATGAGTAGCCCAAAGTATAAATGAACAACAATAATATAGTAGGAAGTAGGGAGATAGATCTTTCTCAGAGGGGAAAAAGAGTGAAGAGATGGAGGAAGGGAAGGGAAGAAAGATGAAATAAGAATTTAAGATGTGTCATGTGCATGTTCCAAGTCCACACAGGGATGCATGCGTTATGTACTGTAAATGTGGAGAGAAAAAAAAGGATGAAGAGAAGGATGGAGTAGGGACAGAGTGCTAGAAGGGAAAAGAGATTTAAAAGAAGGAATTAAGATACTTTGTACATGTACCGTTTCCCCACAGTAAATGTAAATATGTACTACAAACATGCAGGAGGAAAAAAATAACTCTAGATTATGGTAATCATATATTGAGCACAATTTTAAATTAAATCTTTTCTGAAAAGATTAGCAAGATCACTTCTATAACTGTACTCCAAGCAAATGGTAAAGAATACAAGACTATAGTGTGTATATGAGGCTTTTCATTAGAATGTTATTTAAATTAATGAAAATTTTTTAGTTTATATATAACATAAATTATAGTATGCCACATAATAAATTACATAAACACTGGGCCAGGGATATAGGTCAGTGGCATAAGTGCCTACTTGGCAAGTGTGAAGCCCTGAATTCACTTCCTGATTCCTAAAAATCAAACAAATAAAAAATACCACATAAACATCTATACAGAGACCTAATTTCAAAAGCTTAATTCTAGCTCCCCCACCAAAAAAAAGCCTTCTGTGGTTATTAGTGGAGTTTTTTGGGGTAGCTGTATCTGGAGTATGTGGTGCTGGGATTGAATGTGTGATTACTAAGTGAGTCCATTGATTGGTTTGGCATAGTTCTGGGTGTGTGTGGATAACGGGAAGGCCCACTCTGGATGTACATGCACCGTCCCTGAAGGCATGTAGTTGAGTAGAGTATAATAAACAGAAACAGAGCTCCTCTTGCTTGCATATTATTGCTCTTCCTTCTTCTGTCTGCCATGAGCCATTTCTCCTTTGCCATGCCCCTGTGCCATCTCATGCTGCCGTGGGGCCAGCTGAGTGTGGACTGAAACTTCTGCAGACTGAGCTATGATAAACCTTTCTTTAACTTTTGGATGTCAGAATGAGCCAAGTAACTAAGACTGAGTCTTTTATTAAAAACTTAGTGTAGAGTTATGTTAAGTAATTCATAGAAACACTGAAAGCACATCAGTTTGAACTTGGTAGCTTAAAACAAGACTCTTGGCTGGGGGAGGTGGCTTAAAGTTAGAGCAGTTGCCTGATGTGCATGAGGTCTGGGTTTCATTCCCAGCATCACGAACAAAAAGCCCACAGGCAAGTTTTCTGTCACAGCTCTGCAGGCTGTGTTTCTAAAATCCAGTCTCAGCAGGGTGAAGTCGGGCAAGGCTGTGCTCCCTGCAAGGCTCTGCAGAGCGGCTTCCCGCCCTCTGTAGCCCCAGCATTCTTTACAACCATGAGTCTGGCTGCATCTCTCTGATCTCAGGCACAAGGCCTTTTCTCTTCTGTGTGTGACTTTCGTCTGGCTCTTTTATAGGGATATTTGTGATTATGCTCAGGGCCGGTTCAGATAATTCAGGATAACATCCTCATTTGAAGATCCTTCATCGAATCTGTACAGAAAGACCTTTTTCCATATAAGGTTTAATAATATTTATAGGTTCCAGAGATTAGTCTTGATATCTTCAGAGGCAATTATTCAGCCAATTATAAAAGGTAATTTTTATGATTATCATCAGAATTTTAATGATTTAATAATTTTATGATTATCATCAGAATTTTAATGATTATCTCTGGGTATTAGCATTATGTAGGATTTTAATTTTATGTCTTATAACTTCTGTCATCTAGGAAATTTTAGGGAAATAATATTAACTCTATTAGCTTCTCTTATAGTAGTAGGTTTTTTTGTTTGTTTTGTTTTTTGCTACTGGCCACTCAACTTAGGATCTTGTACTTGCCAGGCAAAAGCTTGTGGTGCTGACTCGTACCCCTGGCCCTATGAGCTTCTCTTAAACTGTATCAGATATGGTTTATTTTTAAATTTTTATTGGCATATGTTTGTCATATATGTTTACATTCCTTTTGTGGAACTGGTATAATAACCTTACACGTCTTAATTTCATATATATATATGAATTAATATGAAATTAGTTTATAATTAATTATATATTTTGTATATATATACAAAATAGGATAAATATACAGCTACTTTCTCTTAATTCAGTGAGAAGAAAGATTTGTACTAATAGTGTTTGGACAGGATATCATATCTGCATCTTGTACTATGATTACTACAAAGATAACAATATGCAATGATTAATTATTGTAACTGAACCTGCTAACCTGTTTTGAAACTGTCTCATTGCCACTTGCTTCTCAAAATTGATTTTTAGAAAATTTCGCTTTTCATTCTCTTTTCCTCCCCTTTCTACCCTCTCCTTCCATCCTTTGATCCCCTCTCCATTTGAGAAAGATCTGTTTTCCTACTTCTTATTATCTGTATTTCACTTTTGATAACTTGAGTTTCTCCTATTTGAGAATCTGTGATATTTAAGCTTGCCTGTCTAATTTGTTTCATTTGTGGTCTCTAGGTACACCTTTTGGATTTTTTGAATAGCAGGTCAGTCTGCCTAGGTATTAAGGTATTTGGGATGGATGAAGTAAAAATCTTGCCCTCTATAGTTTTTGTTCATTCTTTTCTCAGCCCCTGGTATTAGGGGTTGAACCCAGTGCATTGTGCATGCTAGGCAAGTGCTGTTCTAGTGAGCTGCACCCTCAGCCCTCTCCCTTCCAGTTTAATGTTGGTCCATTTGCTTTGAAGTTGTATCCTTCCAGAACAAACAGAACTCCAGCGTAGTTTTTTCTTCCATGGACTGCATGCAAAAGATTTCTAACCACTGATTTTAATAATAATTAATTTCCCCATTTTGATTGATGAAGAACACATAAAGATTTCAGATAGGACTGCTAATCATTATGAAATCAATGCAAAGAAATCTTAAGGGTCAATGTAGTGTTTCTACTAGGTTCTGAAATACTGAAAATGCCTCAGACTATTAGCATTTTCCCTTTGGACATGGTATCTATAGTGAGCACTTTTATTCCCAATATCTTGCCAAGTCTAGGTTCAGAACATCGTAAAAATTTATTTTTTTTGTAATATTCTTCAACAGATAATTTCCTTTTCTGTTTTTTAAAGATTTATTTATTTGGTACAGGGTCTCACTATGCAGCTTGGAATCATAAGATCCTCCTGTCTCAGCCACCCCAGCTCTGGGATTACAGGTGTGTGCCTCCATGCCTGTTTTCAGAGGCCAGCATGGCTTAAAGCCAGCATGGTGCCAGACAGGCATGGCATGCTACAATACTGGGGATGGAACTCGGGTCCTTGCACTTGCCAAGCAGGCACTTAGACTGCTGAGCTAACTCCACAGCTCTGATTTCTATTTTTTAGGGAAGAGTAATATGGCAATTTTCTAGGAAACTAATCATTGAATCCAAAATTAAACTTATAAATTTCTTTAATAAAAACACTTCTTCTTTAGTTAGATCCTTTAGCTTTTGGGGCAACATTCAGAGTTTCTGCTTTTACATCAGTGAGCACCCTAAAACTTTTACTTTCAACTTTCAGAGTGTAGGTGGAGAGTGGGTTTTGTTTCTTTAGCCTATTTTGTCAAACGTCAAGGTAGCTGTTGGTAAATTACAATGAATCTTTTCCAAGTGCATCGTATTTTACTATAAAACTGCAACATAAGTGGAAGATCTCCTGCTTCAATCAGTTAATGTGATATGACCAAGCCCACAATTTCATTTCTGAGATTTATTGTATGCTGCAATATCTGGCTCCCTCCATTTTATTTATATTGGATAATGCCTTTATATTTTGTCCAGAGTAGTATTACCTCCCTAATAGCAGCATTAAATGGACTGAATCAGTTTAACTTAGTGAAAGTGTGGATCTGGGGATTTTAACTTTATTTATTATTTTCAGTTACAATGAATAAGGAATATAGCTGCTTTTTGCTGCTATCCATGTACATGGGAAATATACTTAAAAAGCAACTACAGAATAGTTACACAAATGTATAATTTTGAAAATTTCAAGAAGTTTTACAAGGCTTATTAGTTTGGGAACTGGTAGGGGTGCTTATCTTCAAAGCAAATAGAGAGAAGCAGAGGGACAAAGCCTTTATGTTCAGGCTGTCAGGGGAATTAGATTTGTTTCCCAGAAATGCTGTGATTTATTTTGTCAGTGTATATTTCCACTACATATTGAAACTTGTATGTTAATTATGACTTAATATTCAAAGGCTGAATGGTCTGCAGCAGCCTTTAACGATATTGTTTATAAAGTTTGCGAGCCATGAAAATAGGTTTGGAGGATGACAGTGTCCTGTAATAATTCCTGTGAATTATTGCATGACAAAAACTATCCACAACCCTAGATTTCCTGTGTGTGAGAAAACTAGTTGATTTCAGAGAGAAGATGCTGCTGAAGTGATAGGTTTTTACTGCATTGCACTTAACAACACTGTTAGGCAAAGAAGATACAAACTTTTTGTAGAAGTTTCTCTCTGACATGATTTCTTGTAATTTTCTTATGACATTGGAAGAACCAATCATGCTATCTTTATTTCTATCAAAGTGTTTGGGGGGAGTACTTGAAGAAAAATGAAATATATATACCTACGTATTTATATCTGAATG
>PVKA01048482.1:0-12500 GCA_004027165.1 Ctenomys sociabilis
TAGCTGGTGAGATATCTCAGTGATTTAAATCGCCTGCTTAGATGAGCTTAGGCAAAGTGCAGGGACTGTGGTTTGATCACCCGCACTGCATGCTGTGCCAGCTCCGTTCCCAGGATAGGATGAGCTGGCCACACACACACAAAAAAAAAAAAAGACAGAAAAGGGGGTGAGATGGTAGCTCACAATGTAATGGATAAAACAGACATATGCAAAAAAACAAAAACAGACATATGCACTACTGCTTGGTCTGGGTTTGGCCCTATGGTAGGCATTCGTGCATGCCTGAGAGACAGGGTTCAATTTCCAGCTCCTAAGAAAACTGAAATACACACACATAGAGCTGTAATAAAATCAAGAGTGGAACCAGAGATGGGACAGTCTTCGTGCTTCTCCTTGGGCTGCTTGGCCCAAATTGTAGGCAGATTGGGGTCATCTTCTCCTTTGCTCTCTCATGAGAGGAATAAAGGAGGCTATGAATAAACCTTTATGATGGCTTTTGTGACTTTTTATTAATTTCAGCATTAGAGCTGGATGTGGTGGCACACACCTGTGATCCCAGCACTTGGGAAGCTGAAGCAGGAAGATAGCTATGAGTGATCTATGGAGCCTGGGGACCATAGTCAGCCCTGTCTTCAAAAGAAGCCCCCCAAAAACAAAACAACCACACAAAAAACTAGAAGTAATTGATGAATGTATGAATTATTGGAAGGGATAAAATATGACATATGGACCCAAATCCTCTTTCTTATTGTTCCTAATCCTTGTGCTTGCATCCTTCATTCTAATCTTTTCTTTGCCTTAATTAATTGGAGCTGATGTTTCCAGACATTTTACTGTAGGAGAACATACACATACGAATCAGCAGACTGTATACAGTACTATATTTAGAGATGCATGTTTAAGATGATATGTTTTATGTATCCCTTTCTGTAACTTGCTTTATAAGCATAATAATTAATCTCCGGGATACAAGACCTGCTCCCTCACTATTTTCTTTATTGTGGATATTCTACCATTTATGTACAGCCTCCCTCCCCATTTTTCTTTTGGTTTTTTTTTTTTGGTGGAACCGGGGATTAAACTCAGGCTCTTGCACTTGCTAGGGAAGCACTTATTCTACTGAGCCATCTCCCCGGCCCCCCAGCCTCCCTTTTTTATTTTTTGAACTCCCTATCGATACCCTAGGCTGGCCTCAAATTTGTGATAATCCTCCTGCCTCAGCCTCCTGAGTGCTAGTATTACAGGAGGTGCCACCACACCTGGCTTCCCTTAGTTCTGGGCATCATACTTGCTCTCTTTCGTCTTTCTTCTTGACAGACACTGTTTGTCCTTACCCTGGAAGCAGGCCAAATCTAGGGAGAATTCCTAGGCCACCAGAGGACCACGCTGGGGGAATATTCCCCACCGTCTCAAGCCCTGATTGGCAGTCTGGAAAACTGGGTGACATGCAGAGAGAAAGCAGGCCAGTGGGTGGCGCCTGTGACCCAGGAGGACTTGGCATTACAAAAGTTGCTGTTTATTTCCCCACCACGTGAAAGTTCTGGGTCTTCCTGGCTCGGGGCATGTACCAGCTGCCTGGGTGGCATCAGGGTTGGGGAGCTCTTTCTAGGAACACAGGAGTCTTGAGTCTGTGGAGAAGGGGGTGGACTGCTCTTCCTGTCAGTAGTGGATGAGGTTGTGAGGGAGAAAGGACTGAGAAGGCACCGTGCGAGCAGCACTGTAGTTAAGGCAGGGGCACTGCCAGGCGGGGCCCGGCCTCATCTGTCTTCTGTACAGCCCGGCACGCTATCAGTATAGAGCAGATGTAGGTGGATGCCTGCACCAGTTGACTCAAGGGAACTTAGGGGAGGGAAGTAGAGGAGGGCAGAGGCTTCTCCAGTGTTGGAGGAGGACTGCTGAAGTATTTGGAGAGAACAGGGCATAGTTACTTCCCGTTTCCACGCTGGCCATCCAAACCCTACCTGCCTGCCATGTAACTGGATTTGAGCCAAGAACAGAGTCCACAGAATCTTTTGTTTGGTTTGGGTTTTTGAGTCAGGGCCTTGCTATGTCATTCAGCCTGGCCTTGAACTCTCTTATATGACTCACAGTGATCCTTCTGCCTCAGCCTCCCAAGAGCTGTGATCACAGGTGTGTGCCATCACACCTGGCAGGAATCCACAAGTTTTTTTTGGGAAGTCTGAACGTGTCCCTGCTTTGGGACCCTCTTCCTCCCTCTTTCCTCTACTAGGAGGCTCTGGAGCAGTGTGAGTGGGAGCCCAGACCCCAGCACCTACAGGTTCAGAACATGTACCTTTTTAAAAAAATTTATTTAAGACCTTTATTAACAGGTGCTTGCAGTTTGTTGACTTTTTTTGAAAAAATCAAGTTGTAAACTTTTATTGCAAATTAAAAATGAAGTTCTTAAAAATCTCAACTTGACCAGATATAGAACAATTTAAAAACCTTTAAAGGTGTATTGAGAAAAACTAGGCTTTTTTAAAAAACACGTTCGTCATTACCAAAAAGAGATGTCTTTATAGGTAAAAATAATAAAAACCCCATGCTGCATAGATAATGCAGATAGTTCTAGTTATCTGGTCAACGGGCAAAAAGCAAGCACTTAAGGTCTTCAGTTCCAGTCTTTCAGAACAGGTGCTTTCAATTCCTAATAGCAGCATGCCTTGGTTTCCTCTTCTGTAGAAGGGGTGCCCTGGACTGCTCAGGAGATTATGGCCGTAGTGTGTGTAACCAAGGCCGGGCTTCCAGATGTGCTGGGTGACTGTTGGCTGCTGGTATTGCCTGGACCTCTGCAGAGGGCTCTCCTTGGAGGGTGTTCTACAAGGGACCCCCCGCTTGAAACTGCTTCCCAGTTTTCTTTGGGTGTCTCTTTTCTAACCTGGGAGAATTGGGGATGTGTAATGAGGGCCCATGTAGCCCAGAAATGACACTATAGGGGAAGGGTATCTGTTTCAAAGTAGCTATGCCTTACGTTTTTCTTCTTGAGCTGTGGTCATGGAGAAATTAAGAAGAGAGTTGGCATATTTGTGGCAGCCTCATGGTTAGCCATTTTACTTCCTTAAATACCAAAGTGAGGCTTGGCACAGTGGTGCATGCCTGTCATCCCAGGATATGGGAGGTTGAACCAGGAGGATCATTGCAAGTTTGAGACCAGCCTGGGCTACAGAGTGAGCTCAAGGCCAGCCTGAACTGTACAGTGAGATCCTGTCTCAAAAAGACAAAACAAAACAAAAAACCCAGAAGGGCTGGAGAGATAGCTCAGAGGCATAAGCACCTACCTGCCAAGCACAAGGACCTGAGTTCAATCACTGGCCCCACATGCCATGTAGTCTTGGCCCTGGATGTCCAGGTGTGTCATCTCAGCCTGGATATGAGTGCCCACCATGGAGCCCTGGAACTGGGCATAGTGGTACACACCTGTTATCCCAGCACTTAGGAGGCTGAGCCATGAGGATCTCAAGAGTTTGAGACCAGCCTAGGGACTACAAAAGGGACACAAGGCCAGCCTGAATTGCATAGTGAGACTCTGCCTCAAAAAGGAACAAACAAGCAGAAGTGAGCTTTTGAGAGTCCTGAAAGGAAATGAGCCCCGGGACTGTGCTCCCAAGTGCATAATGGGAGGGAACTGTGAGGATTCCTGCTTCTAGACTTTACCTTAGAATGGATTTTATCATTTGGGTGTCTCTGCGCCCTTGAGGTTTAGCCAGTTGCTGTGAAGGAAAGGAAAGTAGGGTTGGCTCTTTTAAATTTTGGTGTTTTTTTGTTTGTTTGTTTGTTTTGTCTTTGGGGTTTTATTTGATTAAGGACAATTTGAATTTATTATTTTACTTACATATTTTTGATGATTTTATTGGTACATTTTAGATACACATAATGATCATATTTATCATAGAATTTCGGTGTTTTATTGAGACGCAGTCTTGCTAGCAGTCAGTCCAGGCTGCCCTCAAACTCCTGGTGATCCTCCTGCCTCAGCTTCCCAAGTGTTGGGATCACCTGACTTATTTTCTTTTATTCTTGTGCTGGGGATCCGGTGTTCACTAGGTGAGCACTTAGCATTGAAGTACACCTGCAGCAGCCACATGGCTAACATTGCATCAACCCCTTCTAACACCCTTAGTCTTCCTACTGGTTGGAGTAGACCCTAAGGCTCAGAGAGAAGGATGGGCCTTGTTCTTTCGCTGTAACCTTGAGCGGGTTGTGAAAATACAAGAGGGGGGAAGGAAAGTCAAAACAGATACATTTCTGTAAAGAGCAAGTTTGCTGGGATTTTTTTCCTTGGCATCAGTGGGTGTAGAAATTTCAGATAGACTTTAAAATCCACTCAGTGAAGCTGACATCGCTGCTTATTCACTGGCTCTGCTAGAAGCCGTCTGAGTTTTATTTACAAGATCTCTGCCACACACACTGCCTTCTTTGACAGCCTCGGCTATGACTAGCCTGCAGGTCTCTCTTTTCGCCCTGGGTTTTGTGGCCAGTGGCATGGGCCATGAGTAACAGTGGAATAGCTGTGCAGAACTGGTCACCTGAGGTTACAGCTAATGAGCTTATTCTCGAGAAAGCCTAGAAGAGGGTTATCCATCCCTCCATAAGCTTTCTTATTTCACCATGGAGAAGCTGAGCAGGCATAGGTGTACATGTTCAGTGTCCTAGGGAACAGATAGATCTGTGTACCAACTGCCCAGCTGAGCCTTGCCACTGTGGGCTGGTGACTGTTTAACTATGATCTGATGCCTCTCACGGCCTGCTACTACTCTTCTGGAATGAGGATCTGTCTGGATTTCTAGCAAGAATTTTCTTCAGGAGTGGGCTGCTTTGGGAATAAGCTCTAGGAGCCCTTCTGTTCAAGAAGCCAACAAACACACCCTCCTGGCCTGCTTATGGAGATACCAGTGTTCTAGGAGCCCTGGGCGGTGGCTTGTAACCCCCTCACTCCTTCTGAGGTGCACTGCAGGAAGAAGGGAGGACCCTCCGAGGTCGGGCGCCCACTTGAGGACAGAGTCCTGTGTGGTCTGACAGCTCCCAAGCCTGGCAGTTCAGAGCGAACACAACACCCCATGTTTAACGCCTGCACAGCGGCAAACCGAGAGCTTCGGGACACGGGGCGCCCAGATCATATCCAGGTGCTGGACCTGTGTGTAGTCTCTGGGTAGGGGGCTCTCGAATTCGCAGGCATCATCAGGAACAGCTCTGGGAATACGTGTCGACAAGGTAGCTTATGTGCCCGCTGCAGAGGCCTAGAGACCACACCTGCCGTCGCACGCAGGGTCGCCACCCCACCATCCTAAGGCTCGTGCGCTCGGGGTTCTCGAGATGCCCCGCAGCACCACACAAAAGACCCCACCCCAGACCCGGGCATGTATTTCCTGTTGCAGCGGTGGCGGCGGCAGCGTGCAGACACCCATGTGCATCCCCCGGCGCTCAGCGGGCAAGCCGGGCGGGG
Organism: Ctenomys sociabilis; assembly: GCA_004027165.1. Classification (NCBI taxonomy): domain Eukaryota; kingdom Metazoa; phylum Chordata; class Mammalia; order Rodentia; family Ctenomyidae; genus Ctenomys; species Ctenomys sociabilis. The sequence goes on from PVKA01048482.1 coordinate 5,444, forward strand.
TGCGAGGCACGCCCCCACGCAGCCCCAGTCCTCGCGCGCTGGCTGCCCTTGGCGGGCCCGCCCCCATGTCACCGCAAGCCGGGCTCCCTTTGTGTGCGGCCGGAGCGCCGCGGCCGCGCCATTGGCCCGCCCGCCCAGGGGGCCAGCCCCTTCCTGGCTCGCCTCATGCATATGCATGAACGCCCCGGCCCTCCCCGCGCCGGCCCCGCCCCGCCCCCTCCCGCGCGGGCGTGCGAGGCGCGCGGCGGCTCCGTCCTCGCGGCGGCAGTGGCGGCGGCGGGAGCCCGAGCCCGAGGCCGAGCCCGGGCGAGCCGAGCCTGCTCCCGGCGGGCGGCGGCGGCGGCAGCGGCGGCGCTCCGGCCATGTCAGCGCACGCGAGCCTGGGCCCACCATGAGACATGGCCATGTCCGTGAGCGCCGAGGACGACGACTATGAATCGGAGCCTGACCAGGTCGGCGGCCCCGGGGTGGGGCCGAGGGAGGGACCCGCCGTGCGACCTCCCGACCGCTCGCCTGCCGCGCCGAGGGCGGCCGCGAGTCCGCCGCTGCTGCGACGAGAAAGTTTTGCAGCTGCCGCCGGTGGCGGGGCGACCGGGCCCGGCCGGGCCGAATGAGTGGACGCTGAGGGGCGCGGCGGCCCCGCACCGGCGCGGCGGGGGGCGTGTGCGGGCGGCACGCGCGGGGCTGGCGCCGCAGGGACAATGTGGGCCGCCGGGCCTCGCCGTCGGGCAGCCTCCCGGGCAAGTTGCGGGCAGCCGGGGGTTGCGCCGCGCCCTCCCCGTCGCCCTCGCCCGCGGCCCACGCGCGTGCCGGCAGCCCCGGGCGCACTGGGACCCGTGGCGCTGGCGCCTCGGTTCTCTCCGCTAGCAAAGTTGCCCCGGGATCCGCGGCCTCCGGGCCCGAGGACGCCCGCGGCCCGTGGGCCCGACGGACCGAGCTTTTGTCTGCGAGCCGCGCGCTCGCCGCCGTGGGCAGCAGAGACAGGAAGGGGTGCGAGCAGCGGCCGGCGCGGGCCATCCGGAACCCGGCGAGCGCGCCCGGGCGGTGGCGGAGGAAGCCCGGCCCCAGATGGCAGGAGACAGCCTCGGTGGGAGTTAGAAGGCAAGGGATCTCTCCTGGGACCCGGGGCCGGAGCTCTGTATGTAAAACAAAGCCTGGGTGTGTTTACGGTGTGAATTTACTCTGGCAAGGTTCCTTCGTGCTTAGGGTGATGGGTGGGGAACGGAGGAGAGAAAGTTGAGGTTTTAGGGAGTGTAATTTGCAAAATAGTATTTGCCAGGAGAGACAGGCCATTTAGATCTGCCCCGGGGTTTATTAGGAATGGGATGGGTTGAGATGAAACTCCGTGGTAGAGGCACTGGTTGGACAGGCTAAAAGTCTCTTGTTTATAATCCTGGAGCCTTTCTTTAGTGGAAGGAAGATGTTTTGGAATGTTCAAGCTGAAATGTGGGAACTTTTTTTTTTCTAACGTGAGTCCACATTGAGGAAGTACTACCTAAGCTGCTGAAATCGTACTCTGCATGTTAAGTGTTTTTACTGAGACAAAGTCAGTGGGGGAGGGGTTTCTTGATGCTGCCTTACAGTTTCTTGCACCTGTACCTTCAGAGTAGTACTCTGTCTCAGTGCTCTTTGGGCTGGATGAACCCAGGGACAGTTCAAGCGGTTTTGGCTTGGAACTTTTATCACCACAGTAACTGAGTAGTGCTCAGATTCTTTTTACATAGTTTGCTCCTCGGCTCTTGCTTTGAGCATTTGCAGTTAGTTCCTTTTGGGTTATTTCCCCAGCATCTGGTCATCTATAGCTGTTAGTGTTCAGTGTTGACTGGGCTTTGGTGTGGTGGTGTCCAGAAATACCTGTCTTTGTGTTTTTTTTAATTGGGTCACATCTGTGGTCTCTTAATAGATAACAGTGTTTGACATGGGATAAGGCTTAGTTAGTATGTTTCTGGGCCTAAGAGCATATTTTCAGGTCCTAACACTGCTGAGCAAGACTGCCATTAGGAGGGGAGCAGCACTTCTGTTCAGTTATCCCTCTTATGGCTTTTGGGTCATCCAGGTGGTAGCACTTCTGAAGTGTTTAGCAGCAGAAGTTCTTTCAGGTTTCAGTAATCACTTTTTCTGTGCTCAGGTTCATTGAGGGGGTACCACCTAAACTGGAACATTGGGCTGCAGTTCTTATAGTCCCATGAAAGATGGTGTCAGCTCAGCGGCTACTCTAGGCTGTGCCCCCCGCCCCCCATTCCTCAGCAGTTTTCTCTGACTGGGAAGGGTGGCTTCCCTTGTGGATCTTGATGGCATCAGAGACTTATTTAGACCCAGTTCTTGTTTGTCTCTTCCTCCTACCCACCCTGCTCACTCCATGCATTTGGCACTGAAGGAGAAGCTGCCCCCTAAGGTTGTGGTGAGGTCCTGGAATCTGGGTGTGGCATTTGGAAGAAAGGGCCCTATGAGGGACACCAGGTCTTGCCACCACTGCCCTGACCATCCCAGTAGCTGGGCAGAGCCCTTGTCCCACCCTACTCCAATCCTCCTCTCAGTCCAGATGCACTTTCTCGTTCCCACCAGAGACTGGTTGGGACAGTGTCAGGTGTCCTCAGACCTGTCCTCCTTCACTGGCTGGACATTCCTAGGCCCCTGGGTTTCCAAAGTGTCACCACCTGTGGAATGCCATGGCATGATGGTCCCGGAGCCCTGTTGGCAGGGAACCCCCTGGCAGAGCCTTCTCTGGCACAGAGCTGTAAGAGAATCTTCAGCCCAGTGTTCCAGTTTGAGTATGTGCTTCTTAGAGAAAGGGCTGTCAGAAGAAATTTCTAACCCCTTAAGTGAAACCTCATTTTCTTTCCCCAGTAAAATGAGTACAACTAGTTGAAAATAGTAATTGGGAATTTTGAAGAAGAAAATCTCTCAGAAGCTGTGTCTGGTGTTCCATGTCTGTAATTCTGGCACTTGGGAGGCTGAAGCAGGAGGATTACTGTGAAATTGAGGCCAGTTTAGGGTACATAGTTCAAGACCAGTTTTAACTATTATGAGACCCTGTCTCAAAAAAAAGGCAAAACAAACAAAAAAATTTATGTGGTTATACCACTGTTTCACGCATTGTAGCTTTTTAAAAAAATTTACTTTTACATAAGGGGCTGGGGTAATAGGTCAGTGGTCTAAGCATCAGGCCGTGGAATTTTTTTTTTTGGTGGAACTGGGGATTGAACTCAGGACCTTGTGCTTGCCAGGGAAGCACTTATTCCACTGAACCACCTCCCCAGCCCCTAGGCCAGGGAAATTTAAGGACCTAAGTTTGATCCCAGTACTGCATGCCTTGCCCATTACAGGCGTGTTGGTGCATGCCTGTAATCCCAGGGCTGGGGATGCTGAGACAGGAGGATCATTACAAGTCCAAGCTGCATAGAGAGACCTTGTACCAAATAAAGTTTTTTTTTTTAATATGTTAATGCTTTTCTTTCTTTTCTTTTTCTTTCTTTCTTTTTTTTTTTTTTTTTTTGTATTTTAGGGAAAGGTCTACAGGATGTTCAGGGTCTCACTGCTAGATCAGACTTCTAGTGATCCTTCTGTTCATAGCCTCTCAAGAGCTGGGATTACAGGCATGTGCCACCATGCCCAGTTTCAATTCCTGTCTCAGATCAAACCCCTAGCCCCTGCTTGCAAGTGCTTTAATCCACTGAGCTATTTGGCCAGGCCCTAATAAAGGTTTTTTTAAAAGTTAAAAAATTTACTTTTACAAGTTTTATCCATTTGTAGTGCATAATGCCCCCATTCTTTGTGTGGAGTTGGTATGTGTAGGTAACATCTTTTTTAGGTACCAGGAATCAAACTTGGGACCTGGTGCTTTGTGCCTCTGAGCTATATCCCTGGCCTTAATTCTTTTTCTTTTTAAATTTTTTTTATTTTTATTTTTTTGGCAGAACCAATGTTTGAACTCAGGCCCTTGCACTTGCCAGGGAAGCGCTTATTCCACTGAGCCATCTCCCCGGCCCCCTCTTTTTCTTTTTTAAATATACTTTTTAAAAATTTATTTGGTACAGGGTCTTGCTACTCAGCTTGGGCTCTAGTCCTCCTGTCATTCTCACCAGCACTGGGATTACAGGTGTGTGTCACAATGCCCAGTTTGCAGCAGGCATAGCATGCCAGGGCTGGCATAGCATGTGGTACTGGGGATTGAACCCAAGTCCTTGCACTTGCCAGGCAGGTGCTTAGACTGCCAATTCTTTTTCATTCAGCCCTTATCTCCCTGTTGCAGCTTCATAAGCGGTGTGCTATGAATATATGGTCTCCCTAAACAGTTTGGGCTGGCTCTGTGCTCACTTCTATAGTCCCCAGGCTGGTCATGAACTTGAACTCTCAGCGATCCTCCTGTCTCCATCTCCTGAGTGCTGGGATTATAGGCATGTGCCACCATACCCCGTTCCAGGGCCGGCACTGTATTGGGGATCAAACTTGGGACCTTGCACTTGCTAGGTAGGCACTTATGTCACCAGGCTATCTTCCTATTCTCCCCATCCCTGGTGTGTATAATTATTATTACTATTATTATTATTTTTTTATTTTATTTTATTTTATTTTATTTTTGTGGAACTGGGGATTGAACTCAGGCCCTTGCACTTGCCAGGGAAGCACTTACTCCACTGAGCCATTTCCCCAGCCATGGTGTGTATAATTTTAAGGCAGATGTTCTGAACCTTTTCCAAAATATATGCAAAAATTTGGAAACTGTGCCCATGTGAAGTTTTCTGGGACACATTCCTTAGCTTTCCCAGGATTCTCCAGAGGTTCCCTGCCCCTTGAGTGCCTTGGTCTCTTGTGTTTTTGTTTTCTGACTCCTTACACTCTGTATAAACAGTCTGGGGCCCTCCCTGGAACCTTCAGGTGTACCCTGACTCCCAGTGCTGGCCAAAGGTGACTTACCCTGGGCTGCTTGGTGTGGCAGGATTGAGGCAAGTTGAGGCAGCAGTGTTAGCCTGCTGTTGTTGGGGGTAGTTGGTCAGGAGGCTTAGCACTATCTGAGTTGTAAAATCATTTAGCTGATTTTTTTTTGTGTGTGTGTGTGTGCATTTGGTTTTTTTGGGCAGAACCAGGGATTGAACGCATTCAGGCCTTTGCACTTGCCAGGGAAGTGCTTCTTCCACTGAGCCATCTTTCTGGCCCCGTTTTTTTAAATCTTCTTGAGACAGGCTCTTCTATTCAATTCAGGCTGGCATTGAGCTCACTTTGTACCCCAGGTTCCTCTCAAACTCACAATGATCCCTCTGCCTTGGCCTCCTGTGAGTATTGGGATTACAGGTATGCACCACTACACTGGGCTGTAAATTTAGCTGAAGTTTGATTGCTTTACTTTTACTCACTTGACTTGATGGTGGAAACTCTTGACCACTGCCTTTTTCAACACCCTGGCTCTCAGGCTGCCTCAGCCTCCTGCTCTTTCTCCTGCCTTCCTGGCCCTATTTCAGCAGGTTGCTCCGCCCTCATTCAGAGGATTTTAGTGTTGCAGGTGTTGCTGAAAAATTTTCACTCCTCAGCCCTGGAGGTGACCAGCTAGAACACTGGTATGATGCTGATTTCTAGATGTGTATCTGTCACATTGCTGGGTCCCTTGGATGCTGCCATGCAAGTTATCACAGGATGGTTGTTTCCTCTCTCCTAAACTCCCCGTTCCTTCCATTGCTCAGCCCAGAAATATGAATCCTGTGGAGTTCTCTTCTTGCCTTCATTTTCTCCTTGGGTTAGTCACCAGGTCTAAAAAAGGTCTGCATTTAATGTCCCCTCCTTTCATCCAGTCTGCTGCTTGCATTCCTGTCTCACTGCTTAGGATATGTTCTCTGTCCACACTGTTGCCAGAACACAGTCCTGCTGCTCTTGTGTGTGAAGTTGTCTGTGTATGTGTGTGTGCACACATGCTGTGAGACAGAGGCTTACTATGTAGACCAAGTTGGCTGAGAACTCAGAGCATTCCTCCCGCCTCAGCCTCCCAAGTGCTGGGATCCCAGCTGAGTGCCACCATGCCCAGCTTCTGTGTTTGATGCCAGTTAGCAGACTCTTCCTTACAGGATGGGTGTGGTTGCCCCGTGAGACATGGGAGCCCAGCAGATGAGGCTCTTGCTACCTCAGTGTGGTTTTCCAGCCACTCTGTGGAGCTGTTTTCAGTTCTTGGATGTGTCATGAAATCTCACATCTGTCAGACTCTTTCTTCTGCCCAAAAGACCTGTGCCCTGCCTAGCCGTGGCCTACAAAATCTGGGCCACCCTCTCTGTCCCACCCGTGCCCAAGTCCTGGGCTCAGAGCCCTCTTCCCCAGGAGAAAGTGGTGTTTGCTTGAGGACAGAATGCTGGGGTCTAGGCTTCAGCCAGAGAACTAGGTGGAGTGTAATGAAGAAGTTAATGAATGAGTCTCAGTGCAGGTTGGGGCTCCTGTTTCACCTCTCTCGCCCTGGCAGTGTGATAAGGCTAGAGGACTTAGCTGCACTGTGCCTAGTTTCTTCATTTGTAAACAGATAGCAGTAATTTATGTCTTTTAGGTTGTTTTATAAGTATTGTAAAGTCACCGGCACCTCAGTCCATGTAGTGTCAGGGCCAGCAAGATAGCTCAGTGGGCTAAATGCCTTCTTAGGCAAGTGCAGGGACTAGGGGGTTTAATCGCGGGCACAGCTCTGGGTGTGCTGAGCCAGCCCTGAGACCAGCGTGGTGGGACACACCTGTAATCCCAGCGCTGGGGAGGCTGAAAACAGGAGAGGCACAGTGAGTCAAGCTGTGTGTCGAGATCCCGCACCAAGTATGTTAAAAAAAATATATAGCCTCACCATGTTGCGTTGTGTTTCTGGTACAGATATCTCTCCTTGGGACTATGGGCTCCTTGGAAGCAGTGGAGGCTTCCACGTCCTTTCTGGAAGCCTCTCACTTTGCCTTGAATCTGCTGTGTAATTCACAGCCAGAGAACTGGGTGGGCGGTGTGTAAATGAGGGGGTTAATGAATGAGTCTCAGTGCAGGTTGCATACTCTCTTAGCTGGCGACATTTAGCATCTTTGTGTGTTTGTGTTTTTTTTTTTTTTTT
>PVKA01048483.1:0-12500 GCA_004027165.1 Ctenomys sociabilis
TATTGAATCTTTGATATAATTCAGCTATATAAAAACCTGTAAATATAATATCATGTATGCACCTTGTACAATACCAAAACGTTATGAAAACAGTTTGCAATGTATTATTTCATCGACTCTGTATGGTTATGGTGTTTTGAAACTGTCTGATTGACATTTGTATTTCAATAAAATAAAAATAAATGGAAAAAAAAAAAAGTGTATCATCTGAAGGCAAAGCTCAGGCCACTACTGACAGTGTGGGAGTCCTGACTTGAGTCAGTCTGCTGTGAGACTGCAGTTATCGCTTCCATTTTTCTTCAAACTACTTCTCCTTTGTGGGGGCTTATCTTCACTCCCTGCCAGCTGCTGTTACACTCCTACTTTTTGTAACTATTTAAGCATTTCCCATTCAATAACTGTATTTGAATGAAGGAAGGGGGGAATTGAAGAAAGACGCCTGGACAAAATCACAATGGACTTCTATTGCCTAAGGCTTTCTTTCTAGAATCTCCCTTGAATTTAAAATTTAACGTTAAGGACTATAACAAAATTGTTACCTCTCTGAAAAACTCTAATAGTACTCATTTTCCTTGCGACTATGAATGTGCTAAACACACTCAACAGCTGTGCTGATTTTTCTACTGTAAGCTAAATATTGACTCAACAAGAAGTGTTGGAAGACAAAGGCATTTTAATGTTTTTAAGTGCTCTATTTTGCTTCATGAGCATTGCAAGGGATTCTCCAAAAAACCCTGTAAAAGTATAGTAGTGGACTGGGCAGAAGGGCTCACCCCTGGGCTCCCAGCTACTCAGGAGGCTGAGGAAGGAGGATCCCTTGAGCCTCAGAGACCAGCCTGGTCTTCATGGCTATAAGCTGGGTCACAACAGTAAGGAAAAACTAAAGTGTAAATTATTTGATAAGTTAAATACAGCCTATCCTGGCTTTTCTAATAAGTCACTGGTAACATACAACTGGCTATAAAGAGCCACCATAGTAGTATGGGCCTGCAAGCTCAGAACTCAGGATGCTGGGGCAGGAGAACTGCTATGATTGTGTGGCCAGTGTGGGCTACTGAGTGGTTTCAAGTCCAGCCTGAACAACATGGTGAGAACCTGTCTCAAAAGAAGAAATAGAGTGAGATATAAAGATCTGACTTTGGTACACAGTGTAAAACATTTAGTGTTACTGTTTAGTATTAAAAAATGATTTCCTTTCAGGGGTGTGCTTGGCCAAGGCAGAGAGTGATTACAACACACAAGCTACCAACTACAATCCTGGAGACAGGAGCACTGTTATGGGATGTTCCAGATCAACAGCCGCTATTGGTGCAATGATGGCAAAACGCCCGGTGCTGTGAATGCCTGTGGCATACCGTGCAGCGGTAAGGCAGAGAGCATGGGGTGTTGGCCAGGACCCATCTGCTCCAGAGGGAAGGGATTCAGTGCAAATGAGAATCTGCAAGGACTCTTCTGGGTCTAGAGAAACTCTAATTGAAGAAAGGGACTGTGCTGCCCATCACATTTTGTGAGTAAGAAATCAGGGTTTGCAGGTTGTCGGCTCCATGTTAGAGAAGCTGTTTAGCATGTCCGAGTCCCTGAGCTCTCCTTCTGGTACTGGAAACAAAAACAAATGAACAAACAATGCATAGCATAAAACATTGCTGTTTGCAGATGCATCATTCAGAAAATATTAATTTAATATCAATTGCCATATTAAGTTTTGTTCAGAACTAGGATATTCCTGCTTTTTACTTTAGGATATTTTACAAATAATGGATTATGCAGCCCCACCCAATTACTTCTCCTTTTATTATGACATGATCTGAATAAATACATTCATTACAACATACTTCACTTGTTCATATAGAATTTTTATTACAATAAAATATACACTGCCATTAATTCTCCTCAAAATGCTTTTCCTCACTTTCAACACAGAGTACCACCACTCTCAACACTTTTGGAAGTAGTTCTAGAAATCTCTTTTATGAGGTATCTTTAGAAAATAGGACATGCTTGTGCTGAGTGGCAATCAGTGGCAAAGCAGGCCTGGAAGTACATTATGGTGTCCCTTTACCCACCTTATTCACTGCCTCTGGCAGGGTACCTCTTCTATCTCTTCTGCAAAGTGACAAGACAATGAGAGGTCAGCATTGGGAATCGAGTCTGCACACTGAGGCAGCTATGACGGTAAGTACTAAGGACACTCACAGAAGAGAACTGCTTCAGAAACCGGCAAGAGTGATAGGTAGCTTGTGTTGACAATAGACAAGGAGAGTATTTTCAGGAGGACTAACGGGGAGGTGTCTTTCAGGGTTATACATAAATCATACAATATTTTCATCACACTTCATATAAAGCTTTTAGTACAATAAACAGTCAAATATCTCTCCATTGTTCAGAGTAATCATCATATTACCATTTATTTCTTCTAATATTTTTATTTGCTGGGAGGTTTTGATGAGAGTCATAATAGGATTTTGCTTTTCCAAATGTTTTGATTTGCATGTCAAAAAACTAAACAATTCATGGGATAATGGAACATCATTGTACCTACCACTTAAATTAAATATCACTTCTGTATTTAGTGTGAAACTCATGTTTTGTTTTGTTTCAAAGAAGAGAACACATAAAACCTAGCCCATGCCAAAGTGTTGAACTGATAATAAAGTAGAAATTCATTTGGATTCTTTATTCCATACAATGGAGCATATGTACCAAACCTTTGGTATTGCCAAATGCTTCAATGTTAAATGTGCTGAGACAAGACTAATTTTGGAATACTCTTTAAACCTAGTTCATGTATTCTAAGTATATTTTCTATTGATAAATGTATAGGTACTCAATAAAAATTATAGAAGCAGCAAACGTTCTTAGTGGTTAGATTTATATCCTTCGTTAACTTTAAGTACATATCGCTGTACAAGAATCATGTACACACAGGTGAAGTATGCCATGGACATGTGAACCCACAAAGAGCATGTAAAAAGTTAAATGTAGTTATGTATACTATTTTGTAGTTTGTGTAGTACCATAAAATATTATTTACATATCAACAAATAGAGATCTGCATTTTCATTATGAACAGTGAATACAATTCTACTCAGTGTATACTCCACAACATTTTAAAAGATCACCACTGAAAAGCACTTAGTTTGTTTCCATTTTTCAGTTTTGTTAATTGCTGTGAATAGCTATGGCCATATAAGCTCCAGTTCCTTTCTTATTATTTCCTCAGGAAGAGTAATCCACAGTAATAAAATCTACGGAAAACTTCACGGGGCATTTCCTTTTCCTTCCTTTTTTTTTTTTTTTTATATGTATTTTGTACAGCGTCTCACTATGCAGTTCATACTCATAATGATCCTCCTGCTTTCAGCCTCCCCAGCACTGGGATTACAGGCATGTGCCACCACACCCAGACTGTTTCCAGCTCAGCTCTGCATGGCAGGCAATCCAAGGGATCCAACCCCAGTCTTGCACACTTGCCTAAGAAGGCACTCAGTCTGCTGAGCTATCTCACTGGTGGTCACTGAGCATTTCTTTATTTTTTTATATTTATTCTTTATTTTATTGAAGTACAAATATCAATGAGACAGTTTTGAGACACCTTAACAGGACGGATTCAACAAATTAATATAGTGCAAACTGTTTTCATACTGTTTTGGTATCGTACAAGGTGCATACATGATATTATACTTACAGACATTATTATAGCAGATGTCTCTTATCAGTAAATTAAGAGAGTGTAGCTGTTTACATATCTTATTTTTTATACCTGAATTATATCAAAGATTCAATAATTGAGGATGGATCTTTATTTTTCTCTATGGCGAAACCAGGGATTGAACTCAGGCTTGCGCTTGCCAGGGAAGCGCTTATTCTACTGAGCCATCTCCCTGACCCCCAAAGATTCAATAATTAATACTTTCTACCTTGTTATTTTCCTAGTGGTTGTCCATAGTACTAGAAGCCGAAATAATATTTTCCTAGTGGTTGTCCATAGTACTAGAAGCCGAAATAATATCCTGTCCAACCACCATTAGTGCAAATCTTGCCTCTCATAGAATTATGGAGAAGCACAGCATTATCTATCCCAACTGTACTGTCCATACACATGCATCATCACATGAGGAATGGTTGAAAAAGATGTGGTATTTCTATATAATGAAGTATTACTCAGCTATTAAGAATGATAAGCTTGAAGCATATATATTGAAGTGGGTGCCACTTGAACATATAAGTGATATAAACCAGACACACATGTGTAAATATCATATAATCTCCCTACTATAAGAAGCAAAAAGAAGATATACAAATAGAAATGTACAACAACAACTAAAAACAACTGAGTCAGATAAGGCAAAGTGAATGGCATATGCTGCAGGATACTAATCAGGTTTTCCTCTGGATGGTTAACAACCTAAGTTCACAGATCAAAATTGGAGAAATAGAAGAGCCACAAGGCCAGCCAACATTTTGGTCCTAGCCTTTCAAGGTCACTGAAGACTCAGGAGATAGGAGAACCTGTACTGTAACATCATGAAACTCAGTTGAGCTCCAAATTTTCTGAACAAGGAGATTATGGAGCCACAAAGGAAAGAGATTGATGATCTATAGTGTGCCTGGGGAGAGTCACATGGAGAGAAAACTTTCTCTCAGGCTCTCACAGAGAGCAAACTGGTCAAGCATTGGCCGTGATTCATCCACATGGATGACACAGACAAAGGATCTACAGGATTACAAGATAAACCCTGAGGGGACTTTACTGACCTCATCAGAAACAAAAACTACATGTTTTAGTATATAGGTCTTGCTCTATCTAGGTCTTAACTTTTCAGCAGGAAAGTATAAAAATGAGGTATACAACGTGGGGCCATAACAATAAGTTGAGTTGTAAATGGCTATGGTCGACAACTTCTTCAGATAACTCACTATTGTTGTGGAATGCTGGACTGTGTTGGATTGTGTTGTCGAGTTCAGGCACCTAAATTTGTTGAATGACAGTGGAGTGCCCATCTTTGACAGGTGTAGACAAAGGAAGGTATAGAAAGGAAGAATCATGAGCATTTCTTTAAAGAGCGTCTTGTACCAAGGGTACCTTTTATTGCAAGCATTAGGAATTCTAGAGTTTCTGACGGTTTTAATGAAAGAGAATCAACATATTTTATTTCCTGTCAAGTGGTGGAGATGTAGCTTCCTAAGCCTTGTTTGGTTAAATTTGAAATGAAAGGCCAGGGAGATACCTGCCTGGCAAGCACAAGGATCCAGGTTGGGTATGTATGCCGCACAGGCCCTACTCCAAGCCAGCCACTGAAACCCAACCTGGTGCTATAATCCCAGTGCTGGGGAGCTGAGACATGAGGATCACTAAGAGTGCTAAGCTGCGTAGGGAGACCCTGCACCAAATAAATAAATAAATATTTGAAATGAAATCCCTAGCACAGGTGTTTTCATTCCTCACCCTCTCTCTTTCAGCTTTGTTGCAGGATGACATCACTGAGACTGCGGCTTGTGCCAAGAGGGTTGTGCGGGTTCCCCAAGGCGTCAGAGCGTGGTACGCCTAAGAGGCATACCATGGGGGAGGGGCGCTGCCTGCCATCAGTGTATGCCGTGAGAGGAGACTTCGAGACCGAGCGTCTTGGAGCTAAACCTGGAATGTGAGGCTCAGATGAAAACCTGAATTCCCGTTGTGCAGAACGGAACACTGTACCTCAAGTGACACAGACTCCTACGCTTTGAGCCCAGCATGTATTTTAGTGAGCTATGGAGATCTTGAGTTCTCCACATCCTACTATGTCCCTAATACTCACTGCAAGGCTCTCTGCAGAAGCTGAGTGTGCAGGGCACGCAGCGCAGCTCTACTTGTAATGAAGATGGAGTTCAACCTTTTCTCTGTGCCCCATTTCTCTTTGCAGGGTGAGATGGAAAAAGCCTTGTCAGAACAAAGATCTCAGACCACCCACTGAGGGCTGCAGAGTGTAATGGCCAGCTTTCCTTCTTCAGCTCACTGTGTCTCTTTCCCACATAGAGGAAGTAGCAGATCATCAAGGTTTCACCCTAGCACCGCTTCCTCTTCAAAGAGACCGAACTTTTACAGAAATACTACAGAGGTGTAGCCTTTGTCTTAGGAGGCTTCACGTGCATGAGCAAATCTTGTTCATTTGGTAAGTAAAGAAAAGGGAACTGAAATTTTTCTGGTTCCTTAGTTATCAATATTCTGCCTAGAGATACCACAGATATAAACAGAAATAATACCAGTATTTCTCAATATTAGATCAAAACATAACAGAAGTTTACAGTAAATCAAATTCATCTTAGGAAATAACTCTGATAAATGTACATCTGATACCTTCATCTGTTTAGCACCTTCAAATACAGTAAAAAAATTATCCTACTTTCTTTCACAGTTACTGATTTTTTTATGTATTTAGTACAGGATCTCCAGGATCACACTACTAGATTGGACTCATAATGATCCTCTTGTTCACAGCCTCCCAAGCGTTGGGATTACAGGTGTGTACCACCACGCCCACTCTCATTACTCATCCCAGTGCCTCCTGGGGCAAGGCAGGAAGCAGGCTGGGGACCAAACCCCCAACCCCTGAATCTGCATATGCAAGAGCTTTAATCCGCTGAGTTATGATATCCATTTTTCCGAGTTTGGAAGAACCATTACAGAACAAAAATGGCCAAACTCAAGATTGTTATATAGTTTTGGTACAATCCTAATGAAAATACAGATAACATAAATACCAGAACTATAGGAAAAATCTCAATTTCAGGAACCAGAAAAGACCTAGCGTAGCAAAAACAATTCTGGGCAATGATGGCAAGGCTTGGGCATTACAGTCCCTGATTTGAAACTATACTATAAGGTTACTGTGATAAAAACAGCATGGTAAAAAAAAAAAAACAAAAAACAAAAAAACCCAGCATGGTGCTGTCAAAAATCAGACCTGAGGATCAGTGAGGGGTATTAAAAGAGTGAAACAAAACTCTCCAAAGACACACAGACACCTTATATTTGCAAAAGGTTTCAAATGCCTTCACTAATAGAAAGATAGCTTTTCAAAGACATGGTGCTGGTGGGGAAAATCGCTTTTGACATGCCAAAGATTAAAGTAAACCTATGTCTCTCACCATGCACTCAACCAAAATCAAAATGGACCAGATATGTAAACATTAAGACAGAAACACTTAATCTGCTGTAAGATACATGAAGTAGATCTTTTGAAGACACTGATGTAGGCAAAGACTTCATGAACAAAACCTTAATTGTTCAGAAGAGATTATAAACCATCAACAATTGGGAACAAATCACAATTTAAAGGCTTTTGCATAGTTCATCCAGACAGTGAAGAGATAGCCCATAGTGCAGGGAAAAAATTTTGTAAACTGTTTCTCACACAATAGACTAATATCTAGATATATAAAGAACCCATGTGAATCATTCCAAATTGAAGGATTCAATGCAAAAGTGAGCATCTCAAATGAATAGACACTTCTTAGATGAGGAAATACAAATAGAAAAAGAATATATAAAATATGTACAGCATCTCTGGTCATTTCAGTGATGTAAATTAAAACAACCCTGAGATTCCATCTCACTTCAGAAACAAAGCTCATATCAAGAAATCAAACAATAACAATTGTCAACAGTGCTGTGGGGAAGAAATAAAACCTTTTGCCACTTGGTGGGAGTGTAGACTGGTACAACCGTTGTGGAAATCAGAGTGGAAATTCCACAAAAACTAAAACTAGAAGTTTCATTCGACCTAGCTATTCCCTTTGTTGCTATCTTCCTGAGAGAATTAAAAGCATCATACCACAGCAAAACACACGCCCCCATACTTATAGTGGCACAATTTGTAACAACTAAATCATGAGACCAGCCCAAATATCCATCAACCTGTGACAGATAAAGAAAATGTAGTGCACCGAAGTCCTGTTCTGCCATAAAGAATAAACTAGAGACATTGCTCCATCAGTGGAGGCACATTAACACCATACTCTCAGTTAAATCATACACTGCTGTTTAAATATATCATTTCCCTTGTGTAACAGTAAATATGTATCAAAATGGATACCACATAGGGACTGGGAAACAGGAAGAAAATTTTCAGATCAAAAGAGGACAAAGGGAGGGAGAAGGAAGGAAAAAAAAGAATAAAAGAAAAAATGAAAACAAATCTTTCATAGATGAGGAGAGATGGAGAGTTGAGGGAAGCAGGAAGAATGTGGAAAAAAGAATCAAGACCTGTCATGTACAGGCACAAACACCCTGAAGATCACCATGCCATGACTGAAGAGCCACAAGACATCACTAGACAGTCCCATGAATCGCTCTCTTCATAACTTTGTCTGATTCTTGACCATCCTAATAGAAGACTTCCCCAGTATTCACTCTTCCTCCCTTGGAAGAATTTAACATTCCTTAAATTTGGAATGTTTCACATGGGTTCTTTATATATTCTAGATATTAGTCTATTCTGTGAGAAACAGTTTACAAAATTTTTTCCCTGCACAATGGGCTGTTTCTTCACTGTCTGGATGGTTTCTTTAACTATGCAAAAGCCTTTAAATTGTGATTTGTCCCCAATTGTTGATGGTTTATAATCTCTTCTGAACAACTAAGGTTTTGTTCATGAAGTCTTTGCCTACATCAATGTCTTCAAAAGATCTGTGTAGTGTATCTTACAGCAGATTAAGTGTTTCTGTTTTAATGTTTACATATCTGTTCCATTTTGATCAGAATTTAAAGCTATAAAGAACCTTCTCAGGTTTCTCCCCTAAACAAATCACCACCTTTACTTCCGGGGGACTCCCACTCCCATCCTTCCCTTCCCAATACTACTCATACTTGTAAAGCCTAACATCACAACATCGACCCTTCCTAGACACTCAATCAGACACTCTCACAGGGAAAAAGTCATCCAAACTTATAGTGAAAGCACCTCAGCACCCTGCTGATCTGCCTCCATGTTTTGCAAAGAGCAGACGCAGTAATTCATGCTCCTGTTGGGACATGGATAAACACTTCTGTAGGGCTGCACTCCTCCCAACTCCCAACCCAAGTAGTACAAACCTAGCTGAGAGATCCCCCATCATGTTCCCAGAAGCACTAAGAAGCTATCAGACAGGCCCTGAATGCTCATCAACTTCCCCAGCAAGCCATCGTTGATCCCTCTAAGAGTGGGTTCCAACTCATCAGCCCACTCCTTTGCACCCCTCTCAAACCTAACAGGGTTGCTATACCCCACTCACCTCCTTAGATTCCTTCCTCTCCAAAGCAACAATCTGACTTCTCCCACCCTCCTACTTTTGTGGATAAATCAGACCATATCAGATAAAAGATAAAAAGACACATAGTGCCAAGGAAGTAGGAACCAAAAAAAATTTATTTATAGCAGCAGGCTCCCTCGGGGACCTGGTGGGCTCTGCCCCATCCCTCGCACTCTCACAAGCTCAACTGAATTTTGGTCACCATCTCGATCACCACAGCTCTGCTGAACTGGGGCTGCATGTCCCACTGACAGTGGAAGCCTGAGTGACCCCTGCCTGGTCCCCACCCACCATCAAAAGAACTTTGAAGATCTTCTGCCTGCACTCATCACCATCAGATCCTTCTTGAGCTGCGGCTTGCCCTGCTCAGCTGAGGTGGAAGCCATAGTGAACCCCCCACGTGACTCAACTTGTGTTGAGCCAACTCTGCCTTACATTGTCCTGAGAGCATTGCTCATCCACACCGTGCCTGTCTACCATTGCTGCAGCATCAGGGAGAAAACTGGGAGCTTCAAAATGACAAAAGGAAAGAACAAAAGGCAATCTCAGACCTCCGGCCCACCCAAAACCAGTCCAGGAGACGAAGTCACAGAAGAACCTGGAAGTCATGCACCTGAAATTTCTAAAATTATAGCAACTGAAGTAAAGAAACAACTATATCAGGCTATGGAAGAAATCAAATCAGAAATAATTTCTCAGGTAAAACAAAAACCAAAACCCAGGAATGACAACAATCCTGAAAGAACTGCTCAGCTCATCCAAAGAAACATAGATTAAAAAAAGAGATGTGAGGGGGAAATAGGAAAATGATGGAAACACTGAATGAACAGTACAGGAAAGAACTGAAAAAGCAGCTCTCTTAAGAGGGAAATTTACAGCGGTAAATTCTCACATCAGGAAAACAGAATGAACCCAACTAAAGAATCTTACACTGTACCTCAAACTCCTAGAAAAAGAAGAGCAAATCAAAGCCCAAATAAGGCAGGAAATTGTAAAGATCACAACAGAAATAAATATAATGGAGATAAAACACTACAAAAAAATTAATGAGGGAAAGGCCAGCATGATATCTCAGCAGACTAAGCACCTGTTTAGGCAAGCACAGGGACCTGGGTTCAATCCCCAGCACCTCATGCCAGGCCAGCACTGCCCTGGGTGCACTGAGCTGACCATCAAGACAGGGCGTGGTGGTGCCCATTTGTAATCCCGGCTCTGGGGAGGCTGAAAACAGAAGAATCTCTATGAGTCCAAGCTGCATTGTGAGACCCTGTCACAAATACATTAAAAAAAAAAAAGAATTAAAGAGTTGATTCTTCAAAAGAATAGATAAAATTGATAAACCCCTAGCCAACATTATGAAAGGAAAGGAAAGAAAAAATTCAAATTCATGCAATAAGGAAGGAAAATCTTAGAAATAACCCAAATGCCCATCAATTGAGGAATGAGGGAAAAAAATGTGTTATTTTTACACAGTGGAGTATTACTCAGCTAGAAAAAGACAAATTCAGAACTTTTATAGATAAATGGATGCAACTAGAGACGGCACTGGTAAGCGAAATAAATCATACCTAAATCATGAAAACATCATATTGTATGCTTAGTGAGAGAACCTGGAAGAGTGATAACACCCGAAGGGTATAATGCACATCACCAGCCCCATATTAGGGGGTCAGACAATCACTTATATAGTTGTTAGAATTAAGTACGTAGGAGCCAGGGAGATAGCTCAGTGGAATAAGCACCTAGAATTAAGTTCAAAAGGCAGATACCAGCATATTTTACAGCTGTTTACATGTTGTCTTGTCCTATATTGCTATGCAGACTTATTTGAATTAAGTTAACTGGGAGGGTTACCATTGTAATTTAGTCCTTTAGCACCAGTGATGTCAGGTAAGGAACTGGGGCAACATTCTACACAACCTGTAACACCAGATCTGCCTTCTTCCCTTAGTGCCTCTAGGGTGACCACTGTCTTTGGACTCAAAGGCCCAAACAGGCTGAGTAAAAGATTCATGAATGACCCCTTTGGAACCTGGGTACTGAAAAACATAATATTTTCATTTTCTTAAATTCCCCCATCATAGCATTTTTAAGGGTAAAACTTTTTTGAACCACAGCAAGCTCTCAGAAGAGAGCAATGGAAACAGTTCATATAAACATCTTTGAAACTCAACATGACTTCCTCTTAATTCAATGAGAAGAAAGATTTTTACTAATAGCGTTTGGACAGGATATCATGTCTGCATCTTGTACTATGAATAACCACTATGAAGACAACAGTGTGATGTATTAATTTTTCAAACTCTCCTAGTAATCAGTTTTGAAACTGTCTCTTGCTATTTGTTTCTCAATAAAATTAAGAAAAAGAAACCCAACATGAAATATTTCACAACTCAAAATGTGTGTGAGGAAAAGTTACTTTTTAATTTTACTGTACACTTGTCACCTTAGTGCCTCTAGGGTGACCACTGTCTTTGGACTCAAAGGCCCAAATAGGTTGAGTAAAAGATTCATGAATGACCCCTTTGGAACCTGGGCACTGAAAAACATAATATTTTCATTTTCTTAAATTCCCCCATCATAGCATTTTTAAGGGTAAAACTTTTTTGAACAACAGCAAGCTCTCAGAAGAGAGTAATTGGTAGAGGAAAACTGTAACTCCCAACTTGCTAGACGTGAGATGGATGTGCTGGGTTCTCATACCTGAAACTGAAGAACAAATTCCAAACAGTGATGGTGTTTAAGAATAGGAAAGGTTCATTGGGAAACAGGAATAGCTCCTAAAGGACAGAAGAGGTCCTGAGTGCCACAGTCATTTCTCCCAGAATATTTTATACAGAAAAACCATGAGGTGGCTACAATTTGGGTCAAACTTATCAACGAATAAGAATCCAAGTATAGCTACTTATACTGACTCAGTAGGCAAGCAGGGCTCATAGTAGGTCATGTGGCCAACATCACTGAGCTTAGTTAATCTATAATTTTTAAAACATTTAGGAAAGAAATGGGACTTCACCCATATGGGTGCCCTGATGTATATTTAAACTTAATAGGCTGAGTGGTAGCAATTATAGTATAATCTCAAATTTCCATTCATCCAGTAAGGATTATGTAATCTAACATGGTCATTTTAATCTTGAGGCCTTGCCTCCTTCAGACAATTTAATATCTCCATCTTTTACTGACTTCCTGGCCAGACCAGCCTTTTTATGCCTGTATATTTTTTTAATTTA
>PVKA01048484.1:0-13766 GCA_004027165.1 Ctenomys sociabilis
CTGTTTAGTGGGTTCCTTCCGTTCTCTTTCATGGAGTTCTGGTCGTTGTGGTCTCTCTCTAGAACCTCTTTCAGCAGCCTGTGAAGGGATGGCTTTGTCATCATGAAATTCTTTAGTTGTTCTTTGTCATGGAAGTATTTCACTTCTCCATCAAACTTGAAAGAGAGTTTTGCAGGGTATAGTAGTCTGGGCTGGAATTCGTTTTCATACAGGACTTGAAGAACTCTGCTCCATGCTCTCCTTGCCTTCATTTTTTGTGTAGAGAAGTTGGCTGTAATTCTGATGGGTTTTCCTTTGAATGTGAGCTCCTTCTTCTCTCTCGCAGCTTTCAGTATATTATTTTTGTATTGGATTTCTGCGATCTTAACTATTATATGTCTCGGTGTGTTTCTACTTGGGTTGAGGTTATTTGGTGTCCTGTATGCTTCAGTGACCTGAATGTTGGATTGTTTCCTCATATTTGGGAGGTTTTCTGCAATTATTTCTCCCCAAATTCTTTTTATGTCATTTGTATTGACTCCTTCATTCTCATTGATACCAATTATTCTCACATTGTTCATTCTGGCATCATCCTGCAGGTGATGGATTATTTTTTCCTGCATTCTCGTTGTTTTTAAGAGATCCTTTTTCACCTTTTCACTAGCTGCTCCAGCATCTTCAAGATCTGAAACTCTGTCTTCGCTTTCACTCAGACGGTTTTGTAGACTCGTGATTGCTAGTTTTAGTTCTTCTATATCTCTTTGACTGTGTTTCATGTGTTCTATTTCTTTTCTGTATTGCTCTTTCAAGGAATCCATCATATTTCTGATCTCCTCAATTTTTTTTATCCATGTCTTCTTTAGAGGTAGTTATTAATTCTTTTTCTGCTGTGTTTCTTCCAAGTTGGATTTCCTCTGTATATTTCTGGACTTGTTTCGGTATTTCAGATCCTATGACTTCAAAAAGTTCTTTTTTAATTTCAGAACTTATTTCTGCTTTGAGTTTCTCATGTTCTTTCTGCTGTTGTTTCTTTGCTTCAGATGCTGTTAATTCATATATATCAGCTGCAATAGTGCTCTCTGCACTTGGTCTGGGTGAGCATAATTTTTCCACCCGATGTTTCTGGAATTCATTCTTTATTTCAGATACTATGTATTCAAATATTTCTGTTTTAATTTGGGGAATTATTTCTCTTTTTATTTCCTCTATAGCTTTCTGCTGTTGTTCCTTTGATGCTGTATCTGTTACTTCATTCATTGCAGCTGAGCTAGTGTCCTCTGCCCTTCCTGATGGACTTGAGGTCTGGGATTGCATTTTTCCCCTTCTCTTTGTCATTTTGTATAGCACTGACCTTTGACCTTTGGTGTAGAGCTTTGGTGCAGCTATAACCTTAGCTTGTTATGAGATTCGGGTGCCAGTCTATTAAGTTTGAGATTTTCCAGGTATGCCTATCCTGGGTCTAACTGTTGTGTTCAGTTCCTTTTTTGCTGCAGCTCCTTTGGTTCCCCTCTGTTGGTTCCTGGGGTCAGCCCTCCTGTGTCAGGCAGGGCGTTCCCCAGGTGGGTGGGCCTGGGCTTTGGTGGGTCTTCTGGGCTCACAAAAGGATAGTGGATGATCTTATTCACTGAGTAGGCTATACTGGGTTGGCCAGCCTGTGCTGGGTCTGGGTCTACAGGCTGTAACCCGAGAAGGCTGGGAAAGGTCCCTCTGGTGCAGTGGGCCTGGAGCCCTCACTCACAGGCCAGGCTGTGCTGGGTTTCGGTCCATAGCGTGGGACCGTGGATTGCTGAGATGTGTCCCTCCGAAAAAAAGAATTCTTTGAAATAACATTTGCAGTAGAGAATCAATTCTGAAAATATATGGAGGAAACCCACTTGGGATAAAATTCTGCAGTAAAAGAATTAATAGCTACCTCTAAAGAAGACATTGATAAAAGAAAATAGAGGAGATCAGAAATACGACGGATTACTGGAATGAGCAATTCAGAAAAATAGATCGCATGAATCAGAGTCAAAAAGATAAAGAAGAACTTAAAATCTCAATCATGAGTCCACAAACTATTTGAGTGAAAGTGAAGACAAAGTTTCACATGTTGAAGACACTGGTACAGCTAGTGAAAATGTGATAAAGGATCTCTTAAAAACAAGGTGGATGCACGAAAAAATAATCCATCACATGCAAGATGACACCAAGATGAACAATGTGAGACTAATTGCCATCAATGAGAATGAAGGAGTCAATACAAATGATATAAAAAGAATAGGGGCACAAGTAATATCAGAAAACTTCCCAATAATAAGGAAACAATCCAACATTCAAGAAACCAAAGCATACAGAACACCAAATAACTTCAACCCAACTAAAAACACAGAGAGACATATAATTGTCAAGATCCCTGAAATCCAACACAAGAATAATATACTGAAAGCTGCTAGAGAAAAGAAGCAGATCACATTCAAAGGAAAATACATCAGAATTACAGGCAATTTCTCTACACAAACCATGAAGGCAAGGACAGCATGGAGCACAGTTCTTCAAGTCCTGTATGAAAACAAATTCCAGCCCAGACTACTAAACAGGCTACTGAATGATGTCTTAGAAACAGACCACAATAATCAGAACTCAACGAATGAGAACAGAAGGAGCCCACTAAACAGTGAAAACAATTAAACACAGGATAAAAAGGAGTAAACAACAGCAGGTAAATATCATGACAATCATAAGTCAACACATTTCATTTAACCACCAAAGTAAATGAACTCAATTCACCAATTAAGAGAAATAGACTGGCACAGTGGACTAGGAAACAAAATCCAACAATATGCTGTATACAAGAAACACACTTAACTCAAGAAGACATTCATAGGCTTAAAAGAATGGAAAACAACACTACATGCCCCAGCACCTCAGAAAAAAGCAGGAGTAGCAACTTGGTTCTCAGACAGTCTCAACTTCAAACCAAGAATGATCAAAGGATACAGAGAAGGCCACTATATATTAGGGGAAAAATTCAGGAGCAAGAGGTAACACTCATAAATATCTATGCACCAAACACAAGAGCACCCAACTATGTAAGACAATTCTTAATGGACATGAAAAATCTAACATCCAAGACCACAATCTTAAAAGGAGACCTTAACACCCCCTATCTCAAAAAGATAGGTCAACCAGACAAAAAATTAGCAAGGAAGTAGCAGAACTGAACCAGAGGCTGGAACAAACAGATCTGGTGGACATACACAGAATGTTCCATCAAAACACAGCTGAATACACATTTTTTTCAGCTGCACATGGGTCATGTTCTAAAATAGATCACATACTAGTGCATACGTCATGCTTAAGTGTATGCAAGAAATCACAAGTTATCCCATGCATATTATCTGACCACAGTGCAATGAAACTGGAACTAAATGACAAAAGAAACCAGAAAAACCCGCTACATTCATGGAAATGAAACAATACGCTACTCAGCAATCAAAGGGTCACAGATGAAATTAAACAAGAAATTCAACCATATCTACAATTCAATAATAATTCAACCACAACTTAACAGAATTTATAGGATGTGATGAAAGCAGTTCTCAGAGGGAAAATTATAGCTATTAACTCACACATTAGGAAAACAGAACAGGAACAAATAAACACGCTACTGTGATACCTCTGACATCTAGAAAAGGAAGAGCACACCAAACCCAAAGCCCAAAGACGGGAAGATTAGAGCAGAAATTAATTCCATTGAGATGAGGAAAACAGTTCTAAGAATATACAAATCAAAAAGCTCATTCTCTGAAAGACTAAATAAAGTTTATAAGCCCCTAGCTAACCTCATCAAAAAAAGGAAATAAAAAATTCAAATACAACAATGAGGAATGAAAAGGGTGAAATCACAACAGACCCAGTGGAAATTCAGGATATTATCAATAGCTACTTCAAGAATCTTTACGCTCACAGAATAGAAGGCACAAAAGAAATAGACAGATTCCTTGAAAAGTATAAGTTACCAAAACTGAATCAAGAAGATACAACAACTCTTGTAAACTAATAGCAGCCAATGAAGTATGAAACATAATAAAAAGCCTGCCAATAAAGAAAAGTCCAGATCCTGATGGATTCTCAGCTGAATTCTACAAGAAATTTAGAAGATATAATACCTACACTCCTCAAACTCTTCAATGAAATGGAAAAGGAAGCAGTCCTCCAAAAAAAATTTCTAGAGGAAAGTAATATACTGATTCCAAAACCAGGGAAAGACACAACCAAAAAGGAGAACTACAAGCCAATCTTCCTCATGAATATAGATGCAAAAATCCTCAATAAAATCCTAGCAAATAGAATACAGCAAATCATCAAGAAGATCATAAACCATGACCAGGTAGGATTCATCCCAGGGATGCAAGGATGGTTCAATATTTGAAAATCTGTAAGTGTACTACAATACATTAATAGACTGAAATCTGAAAACCACATGATCATCTCAATTGATGCAGAGAAAGCTTTTGACAAAGTCTAACACTCATCATGTTCAAAACCCTACAGAAAACTGGAATAGAAGGCCTCTACCTCAATTTGATAAAAGCCATCTATGACAACACAATGGCTAATATAATTCTAAATGATGAAAAACTGAAATCTTTTACTCTTACATCAGGTACAAGACAAGCATGTCCTCTATCACCCCTCCTATTCAATATAGTTTTGGAATCATTAGCAACAGCCATTAGAAAAGAGGGAGAAATAAAAGGAATAAGAATAGGTAAAGAAGTTAAATTATCACTATTTGTAGATGACATGATACTTTATTTCAAAGATCCAAAAATTTCCACTTAGAAGCTGCTAGAATTGATACACAAATTCAGTAGCATAGCAGGATACAAAGTCAATACTCAAAAATCAACAGCATTCCTCTACACAGAAAACACACACAGTGAGAGGGAAATTATAGATACAATACTTTTACAATAGCACCACGGAAAATGAAATGCCTTGGAATTCACTTAACCAGGGAAATTAAAGGTCTTTTCAAGGAAAATTGCAACACCCTAAGAAAAGAGATTATACAGGATTTCAGAAAATGGAAAGATATTCCATGCTCCTGGATAGGAAGAACCAACATCGTGAAGATGGCCATACTCCCAAAATTACTGTACAGATTTAATGCAATCTCTATCGAACTGCCACCAATATACCTCCAAGACCTGGGTAAATCATTCCTAAAATTTTTTTGGAACCACAAAAGACCTAGAATAGCACAGGCTATCCTGTCCATCAAGGACAAGACAGGTGGCATCACAGTTACTGACTTGAAATTATACTACAAAGCCACTGTGATAAAATTAACATGGTATTGGCAACAAAATAGAACTGAGGATCAATGGAATAGATTAGAAGACACAGAGGCCTCGGCTAACACACTCAGGCACTTGACCTTTGACAAAGGGGCCAAACATGCTTACTGGAAAAAAGATAGCCTCTTTAACAAATGGTGCTGGAAAAACTGGCTTTCTACAATGAAAACTAAAACTTGACCCATGTCTATCACCATGCACTAAGCTAAAGTCAAAATGGATTAAAGATCTAAACATTAAAACATAAACACTCAATCTCCTGGAAGAGAAAGTAGGAGGAACTCTTGAAGACATAGGGGTAGGCAAAGAGTTCATGAACAAACATGTATTCGCATGGGAAACACTTGAAAGAATTGACAACTGGGATCAATTCTTCTTGAGAAGTTTCTGTAGGTCAAAGGAAATTGTCAACAAAATGAAAAGACAACCCACAAATTTCAAAAAAGTCCTAGCTAATAAGCACTCAGACAAAGATCTGCTCTCTAGAATATATAAAGAACTAAGATATATTAGGACCCTCAAATTTAAAGACCCAATCCAGAAATGGGCATCTGAGATGAAAACACACTTGTCAGAGGACAAAATTAAGGCAGCGAATAAATATATGAAAAAATACCCCACATTGCTAGTCATCCATGAAATGCAAGTTAAAACAACACTGAGATACCATCTCACTCCAGAAAGAATGGCTATCATAAGGAAATTAACCAACAACAAATGTTGGAGAGGTTGTGGGGAAAAGGGAACACTTCTCCACTGCTGGTGGGAATGTAGACTGGTAAAACCGTTGTGGAGATCAGTGTGAAGACTCCTCAAAAGAGTCCCATGCAAGCCAGCTATCACCCTACTGGGAATTTTCCCAGAGGAACTGAAAACATTATATCATAGTGATATATGTGTACCTGTTTATAGCAGCACAATTTGTGATAGCAAGATCTTGGAAACAACCAAGATGTCCATCACACGAAGAATGGTTGAAAAAGATATGGTGTTTCTATACAATGGAATATTACTCAGCTCTAAAGAATGATAAATTTGAAGCATTTATATTTAAGTGTATGCCACTTCAGCATATACTGATAAGTGAAATAAACCAGACACACATTTGCAAATATCATTTAGTCTTCCTAGTAAAAGAAATTAAAAGAAGAAATACAAATAGAAAGGTATAACAACAACTAAGAACAATTAAGAGAGATGGCTAGGGTAAACTGAACTGCATATGTTTCAGGGTACTAATCGGCTTCTCTTCTGGATGGTTAACAACCTAAGTTTGCAGATCAAAAATTGGATAATGGAAGGGCTTCAAGATCAGCCAATATTTTGTCCCTAGCCTTTCAAGGCCAGTGAAGACTGAGGACATAGGAGAACCTGTACTGTAACATCATGGAACTCAGTTGTGCCCCAAATTTTCTGATCAAGGAGGTTGTGGAGCCACAGATGAAGGTGCTTGGTGATGTACAGTGTAGCTAAGGAGAGACAACTTTCTCTCAGGCTCTCACAAAGAGCAAACTGGTCAAGCAATGGCTGTGACTCATCCACATGGCTCACACTGACAAAGGATCTGCAGAGTGAGGTGCAGGATTATAGGATAAACCTTGAGGGGACATGACTGACTTCATCAGATACAAAAGCTATGTTTTTTTAGATAGGTCTTGCTTTATCTTTGTCTTAACCATCCAGCAGAAAAGTATAAAATTGAGGCATATAAAATAAGAGCATAATAATCAGCCGAGCTGTAAATGTCTCTAGTCAACAACTTCTTCAGATAACCCACTATTAGTGTGGACTGCTGGACTGTGTTTGTTTCACTGAGTTCAGGCACCTATAATAATTGAATGACAATGGAATGCCCATCTTTGACAGGACTAAACGAAAAAAAGGGGTGCAAAGGAAGAACCATTCTGTGTATAAACAGTACAGTTCAATAAATATGCAGTACTTTTGCATAATTCTATGAGAACCAAGATTTGCACTAATAGTGTTTGGACAGGATATTCTGTCAGCTTCTTGTACAACCACTAGGAAGATAACAAGGTAGAAAGTATTAATTATTGAAACTGTACTATAATTCAGCTTTAAAAAAAATAAGGTAAGTATACAGCTACATTTTCTTAATTCATTGATCAGAGACATCTGTTCCAACAGTGCTTGTAGGTAGAATATCATGTATGCACCCTGTATGACAAAAAAACACTACAAAAACAATATGCAATGTATTAATTATTGAATCTGGCCTGCTGATTTGATTTGAAACTGTCTTGTTGCTATTTGTTATTCAATGAAATAAAATAAAATTTAAAGAAACACACAGTGCATCTTCCTCTGCCTTGTTCACCAGACACAACATCATGTGACTTATGTCTCTCCCCTGAACTCAAAATGATTATCAAATATAAACATTTTGAATTGATTCAGGACATCAGGTAAGCCATGACAGGGCAACTAACCACATCCACAAAAGAAAACTCCCAGAACTGGTTCAAAAAGTGAGGGAAAAAATAAAATTAAGTGTTCTCCAAGCAAGGAGATATGTCTTTTGAGGGAGATTAATGTAAATGTGACTTTTCTAAAAAAAATAATTTGAATGTCAATAATCACTGTATTTTTTAATCACACCTCATATTTTGTTTATTGTTTCATAAGTGGACATTTACTGAACTCCCTTACAGTTTGATTATTATAAATAAGTTTGCTATTAATATGGATGAACATATATGTTTCCAATCTTTACTTTCAGTTGCTAGATCACATTGTCCAGAGGTCAGCATTTTCACATCTAGATTAAAATATCTGGCACCCAAAACAGAAGAGATTTATTTTGGTTCACAGTTTCAGAGGTTTCATCCCAAGTCAGAGAAATCATGGCAGAAGGGCAAAAAGAGGAAAGTTGCTCATCTCCCAGTGGAAGGAAACTGCACAGGTTGGAAAGACCCTGAGCAGAAGGACCCGGGGCTACCTATAGTCCCAGGGCATATAGTCCCAGGGCACAGCCGCATGACTCCATTCTCCCTACTAGCCTCTGCCTCCTTACAGATGACTCAGCAGTGAACTTACCAACAGATTAACCCACTGTTAAGATTCATGCTCTCATATTCCAACTAGCTCTCTAAGAATCTTTTAATTTTATCAAGTTGACAAGATTGTCAACTTAGTAATTAGTAATCTCTTTAAACTGTGCTTAATTTTCAAAATAAACACGTCATAGTTCCACTTAACAAGATGTGACTGTCCTACCTACAACAAGAGCAACAACAAAAATATACTAATCCCTGCTTCTGCAATGACAATAGTTTTAGTATTATTTTTTAAATGTATTTGGTACAGGGTCTCACTACACAACTCAGACTCATAGTGATCCTCCTGTTTTCAGCCTCCCCAGCACTGGGATTATAGGTGTTACAGGTGTGCACCAACACACCTGGTCGTGGTATCTCTCAGTGTGCCCCAGGGGCAGGGCCAGAGTGACATAATGGTACTGGGGATCAGACCATTGGCCCTTGCACTTGCCTAAGTAGACATTAGTCCATTGATCTATCTCGCTGCCCCAATAGTTTCAGCATTGCTCAAAAATCCAAGTCCAACATTTCCTCTGAGACTCAAGGAAAATTCTTATTTGTGAGCCCCTAAAAAATCAAGAAGCAAGTGCATGCACCATAGCGCCAGGAAAACATTTTCAGGAAGGAATAGAGAGGAATCACACCACAGCAAGACCAAGGTCAGTTACATCAACATTAAGCCTTATAGCTCCATGTCTAGCATCTAGGTCACATGCTAGTGAGATATAAGTGCCAAAGGGCTGGGACAGCACCAACCTGACTGCAACCCACATGACCTCTCCCTCACATTGGCTTATCTCTGTCTGCAGCTTTCCTCCACAGATAATTTGCATTCTGCTGTCTCCAACTTCCTAGGGCCTCCACTACACCTTCTGTTCCCCTCCCACAGCTTCAAGCATCACTCAGGGACTCCCAATAGGACTATGAACTCTTGACGCAATTCCCAGTCTCCCAGAACTTCCCTTGAAATGTGGGTAGAAGCCTCCATGACTACAAATCTTACATCCTTAATGCCTGAAAAATCAGTACTGTGTAGGCAATGTCAAGGTCTAACACCAGGTCAAGCAGAGTTGAGCTCCTCAGATGATAGCTGCAGTGGTCTCTGAGAGACATGATGTCATTGTGAAAACATCCTGAAGAAACAGCTTCCTACCCTTCTTGGGGCCCGGGGACTTTCCTCTCAAATGAATATATCCTATTGTACCCTTGAGCTTGCATGAAGACCAGGAATGTCTTGTGGATTCTAGAGATTCTCTTCAAGTTTCTTTCTTTTCCCACTTCAAAATATCTGGATTTATTTTTTCTGGCACTAATTTATTCAGCAATTGTACTTCCTCTGGTCTCAATTTTGCACATGATTCTCGTTCCCAAATTCTTCCTTTGCCTTTGATAATTCCAGCTGTAAATCAGCACTGTGCTCTAACCATGGACAGCACCAGGTGGACTCCCAGTGTTATACTGTGCCTGTGCCCCCCCTAGGGCATGCTGGAGAGAAAACCCCTTTTGGGGGACTTTCCTGAGTACACAGAATCTCACCAGACGTCCCTGAGTGCCAGTAACCTGGAATGAGGGCTCACAACAATCAAGTGGCCCAGGAGCCTGGGCAGGGAACCAGCTGCAGCAATGGAACAAAAAACAGCAGTAACATATCTGAGCATGCCTAAATGTCATTAGATGTTTGTTTGTAAGGTTAGGATTATGAGTAGGGTGTTTTGTCTGTATCTTTCTAATTTTCCAGAGTAAACAATTAAAAATCAACAACTTCTTTAAAATATACCAGTAGGGTTGGATTGACCCCCATATACACAGACATCAGGGACACAGCTGAGTCTTCAAAGGACATGTAGCTGGATCAGTATCCTTTAGACTTCACAAAACTTGGAAGAGCACCCCATGGTCACTAAAAAAGCCAGGACCAGTGACATGGCACAACTCAGAGAAGTCCCAGGCTACGAAGGAGGAGGAGGAGGAAGAGGAGGAGCTAAGGACAGAGCTCCTAGTTCTTCCTGCTGTCTGCTGAGGCCAACATCAGTAAGACAGGGTCCTACTATCTGGAAACCTTTGCCAGGCCCACCTCAAACCCCCATCTGGTGAGAATACCTTACCTGAGAAAGTCATATTCTAGCTTACTTATTCAAAACCCTTATTCACACACACACACACACACACACACACACACACACACACACATACACAAGTAGAATGGGCTTTATTATAAGCCAGGGATACAAGGGGTGGCCAAATAGCTCAGTGAATTAAAACACCTGCAAACAGGCACAGGGGCCAGGGGTTCAATCTCCAAACCTGCCTTGCCAGCCCTGCCCCTGGGATGCATTGAGACTGGGTATGGTGGAGCACACTTGTAATCTCAGCTCTTGGGAGGCTGTAAATAGGCAAATCACTACAAGTGAAATCTAGTAGTGAGACCCTGAATACCCTGTAGACCCTTCCCTATAAATGCAGAGAGAGAGGACAGAGAGAGAGAGAGAGAGAAAAGAAAGAAAGAAAGAAAGAAAGAAAGAAAGAAAGAAAGAAAGAAAGAAAGAAGAAAAATCAGAGATACATAAACATTACAAACATGGGCTTTTCTCTGATACCTTTGAAATTCTTACGAAGTACGTAAAGCATTCTCAAATTGCTTTAAATGGATAAAATCAAAAAGGACCAGATACATGGCATTGAAGGATGGCATCACGACCATGCAAAGGGTGGGTTCCATTCCTTTCCAAGACATGGAAGGAAAACACCTTGTTCCAGCCTTGCCAAAGGCAAAGCAGAGAAAGGACCCACTTTCTATTGGACTTAGGCCCTGGGGTCTACTTGGGTGGAGACCTAGGACCATGACACTTTTTTTCACTGTTGGACACCTTAAGGGGAATCTAAAGACTGCCTTAGGAGAGAGAAAAACCTGCTGTGCAAGTTCAAGCAGGTGTCCTCCCCCCCTACTTTCTTTAAAGGTATAAATGTTGCCAGGTTAGAGCCTTTCCAGAGTTTGGTTTTAATGATTAGGGGAAGCAGAAGAAACGAATTAAGATGTTATTTTCTAGAAACACAATCAGGGCCCCTGAATGGTGGGACTTTCCCACCCAGCTGATTCTAAGAGCTATGCCCATATTCAGGGTGTGTGTGTGTGTGTGTGTGTGTGTGTGTGTGTGTGTGGTGTATGTTTAAACATGTCTGGGCGAGCAAGCCACCATGTGGTCACATCTTTTGAAGCATGATGCATTTCTGTAGTCACAGCAAATAAAGCAACAAAGATGTGTGGCCCTGAGAGGAAGTTTCCTGATGACATCACCCTGGTGACCTTGCCCCCAAGCCCAGATGTGATGGACATGCCAGGAGCCTGGACACCATCCCAGCCCCAGAGCATGAGGTCTGTCCACATAGGCAGAAATGGAAATCAACCAGCTGCTCAGGCAGGATCTTGGGGACTTGTCCCTACTAGAGATGAGGTCAAAGACTGGGAGGAGTCAAAGGTGCAGATGAGAGGGGCTGTACTGGCCAGCTTTTCATTACTAGGATGTCATACCTAACATCTACAGGCCAAAGGAGAAGGGGTGTAATTTGATCCATGATTTCACAGGATTCAGTCCATGGTTGGCTGGCCACAGAGCAGGAACATGGTGGAAAGGTAGTGTGAAGCAAAGCTGCTTAGTTCATGCAGCAGGGAAACAAATGCAACTGAAAAGAGCAGAGCCAGGAAACAGATATAGACCTTGAGTCACTCACCCATAACCTACACAGACATACCTCAAAGCAGGCTTTACTGGGCCCAGGGAGATAGCTCAGTAGAATAAGCACTAGCCTGGCAAGCACAGGGTCCTGAGTTCAATCTCTTAGTACCACACACACACACACACAAAAAGGCTTCACTTATCACCTAAGTAAGTTGAGAACCAACCTTAACTCCACAGGGGTGCATTAGAGAATCAGAGTCAAGGTGGGAATCCAGGGAGCATTCACCTGGCCTCCCTCTCTGCCCTCTGAAGGGGAGGAAGGGGGATGTGAGACGGCAACAAGGCACGTGTGGAAGCAGCATTGCCCGCTTTCCCTTCTCAGAAGTATACTGTGCTTTTAAAAGTACTTCCTGCAAGTTATGTTATGCTTGATTCCCAACAAATTGGCTTGCTAAACCCACCACTTTTAACTGAATTTCTTTCCCAAGATCTCACAAGTTTTCTTGAAATTTTCTTAAAGAAGAGGATCCAGACTGCTGCTCGGTGGAGCAGTTGGTTACAGTTGTTGCAACTTTTTTCGAAAGCCGGGTTTCCCGGGAGATCCTAGGAGGTGACAGAGCCCGGCAATGGCGAGAGGAGAACGTATTTGCTGGGCAGTCAAAGATCTATTCCTACATGAGTCCAAACAAATGCTCTGGAATGCGCTCCCCCCTTCAGGAAGAGAACTCAGCTGCACATCATGAAGTCAAATGCCAGGGGACACCATTAGCTGGGATCTACAGGAAACGAGAAGAGAAAAGAAATGCTGGGAATGCAATACGAAGTGCTGTAAAGTCTGAGGAACAGAAACTCAAAGACGCCAGGAAAGGCCCCCCAGCCCCTTTTCCAAACCAAAAATCTGAAGCAGCAGAACCTCCAAAAACTCCAACCTCGTCTTGTGATTCTACCAATGTAGCCATCACCAAGCAAGCCCTGAAAAAGCCTCTCAAGGGCAAACAGGCGCCTCGGAAAAAAGCTCAAGGGAAAACACAACAGAATCGCAAACTCACGGACTTCTACCTGGTCCGGAGGAGTTCCAGGAAGAGCAAAGCCGAGTTACAGTCGGAAGAAAGGAAAAGAATCGATGAGTTGATCGAGAGCGGAAAAGAGGAAGGCATGAAGATTGACCTCATCGATGGCAAAGGCAGGGGTGTGATCGCCACCAAGCAGTTCTCCCGGGGTGACTTTGTGGTAGAGTACCATGGGGACCTCATTGAGATCACTGATGCCAAGAAGCGAGAGGCCCTGTATGCACAAGACCC
The DNA here is from genome assembly GCA_004027165.1 of Ctenomys sociabilis. Classification (NCBI taxonomy): domain Eukaryota; kingdom Metazoa; phylum Chordata; class Mammalia; order Rodentia; family Ctenomyidae; genus Ctenomys; species Ctenomys sociabilis. The sequence goes on from PVKA01048484.1 coordinate 13,362, forward strand.
CTCCACGGGCTGCTACATGTACTACTTTCAATATCTCAGCAAAACCTACTGCGTGGATGCCACGAGAGAGACGAACCGCCTGGGCCGGCTGATCAACCACAGCAAGTGCGGGAACTGCCAGACCAAGCTGCATGACATCGACGGCGTACCGCACCTCATCCTCATCGCCTCCCATGACATTGCAGCCGGGGAGGAGCTGCTCTATGACTACGGGGACCGCAGCAAGGCGTCCATCGAGGCCTACCCATGGCTGAAGCACTGACCACCCACCTGCCCGTGCTCTTCAAGGACAAAGTGCCCTCAAAGGGAAATGGGGTGTTTTTGTTTTTCTTTTTACACACTTAATCTTAGCAGATTACTTCAGATGTTTTAAAAAAAAAAAAAAAAAAAAAAAAAAAAAAAAAA
>PVKA01048485.1:0-13763 GCA_004027165.1 Ctenomys sociabilis
AATGATAAATCATTTGTATACTTCTTTAATACTTTATTACATTAACAATACACACACTGTGTATATGCTGCGTGTGTGTGTGTGTGTGTGTGTGTGTGTGTGTGTGTGTGTGTTTCACAGGGCTGCTCATCTTTCTAAGCAGAACCGAGCCTCACTGAGACAGGACTCAGGGATGGGACATTTACTGATCCCCCCTCGTCTTTTCTTACTCATTTATTTCATATAGGGTCTCCCTGTGCAGTGCACACTCATAGTGATCCTTGTGTCTCAGTCTCCCCAGGGCTGGGATTACAGGCCGGCACCCCCACTCTTACTTTCAGCGCTCAGCGCAGCCTGCTTGAGGTTCCAGGGTCCATGCAGCATGTGGTACAGGGGATTGGACCTGGGTCCTTGTGATACAGGGAGGAAACCTTATCTCGGGTGCGTGACCTCTAACTGATACACTGAGCCTCCAAATGACATAGGGAAAAATGATCTTCCAACCTGATCTCGACGAGTGCGTGTTCTCTAAAATCAAAGAATGAATTTTAGGAAGAAATGGAGGTTATGAGCAGAATAAATTTATTGAGGGAAAGAAAGCTCCTGTCCAAGAGAGGGACAGGAGGGGGGCCCTGAGAGGGTACTTCCCAGGAAGCTGTCTCTTCCAGGGACTTTCATAGAGGAAAGCCACGTGGTGAGGTGGGTGTAAGGTGGCAGAAATGACATAGGAACTCCCTTGGGTGGGCATGAGGTGAGACAAAACTATGATCAGCCAATGAGATTGCAAGCACCATTGCTCAGGTAAAGTTGATTAAATCCAGGACCAAATGGGGAATGGAGTCATGCAGCAAGTGGGCACGAGTATGGGGCAGGGTCTCTTCCTGTTGGGGGTGAGGCCAGTGACTCATTTGGGCTCCTTCAAGGCCATTGATACCTATTTAGAATATCAATCCCTGATGTCCCTTACCAGGGAAGTATGTAGCTATGCTTGTTCTCTCTTTTGTCTTGGTCTTGAGGTGTGGTCCTGTTTCAGTCTTCTCTCCTTGCTGGGACAATACCCAACACCCAAAATGAAGGAAGGAAAGGTTTATTTAGCTCACAGTTACTGAGGCTTTCAGTCCATACTTGGCTGGTTCCAAGACAGAATGACACATTGCAGAGAGCTTCAGTTCATGGCAGTGGAACAATAACAATGAAGCAAAGAGTGATCACTAAAGACAGTCTCTCTGTCCGTTATATTACATGCAGGCTGTCCACCCCTGGGTGGGGTGTAGTATTCATACCCATAATCCCAGCAGTACTAAGACCCATAATCCCAGCCTGGGATCACACATAATGACAGTGGATCATGAGTTAATCACAAGGTCTAGAAGTCTCCACCACATGACTACATGAGGCTTTGGAGGCACAACTAGAGACAAACCATAATAGGTCCATACTGGAGTGTCTGTCTCCTCCCAGTTGTAAAGTCACCTTGCCTTCCATCTCATCTCCTTGAGGGCCTGGCCCTGTCTAACTGCCTAGAATATCTCTGTGTAACTTGGGTGCCTGCAACACTTGCACTTGCCAGGTAGGCACTTACCCGCCAAGCCATCTCCCAACTCTTGATCCCCTCTTGTCCTTCATCCCTCAGGATAGTGAGAAAAGCTGTGAAAAATACTGAGCCCAACTCTGAGGTCCTGCGTTTCCAGACAATGTCCCTGGCCTCACACTCCTGGCCTGGGCCAGGGCCTGGGCTGTGCAACAAGGTCCTTCTCTGGTCCTCAGCCCTGTGGGGCACTGAAGCTGCTGCTTCCTCCCCAGGGCACAGCCCTCTGCAGGGCATCTTGACCTCATCCCTGGCTTGAAGATCCAGCCCCCAAACTCTTTCTCATTTTCTCAGCCAGTGATCTGTGCTCCCCCAAATAACTCACCCCAGATTCAGGTTCCATGGAGTCAACATTATACCTGGGTAACTACAGATCTGATGTCAACACAGCAACTCTCCTTCTTCTTTGATTCTTGTCTGCCAGTGCTGTCTCACTACTGGTGGCAAGGACAATAAACTTCCTAGAGAGTACAGCAGTTGCTAGGCTTATGAGCCCCATGGGATCAGCTGAGAGATAAGAACAAAGAGGAAGGGAGACTGTGGTCAGATGTCATGAATGATTTTAGTTGCTCTCAAAAACTGTAATGACTTTGCCAAGAATTTCTCCCAGGAATAGTTACTTAACTATTTGATGCAAAGAGACAATGAAGCCCTATGGAGGACAAGGGGTGTTAAGCTGAATATGACCAATTCAGGGTGGTGATGGAGGCAAAATGAAAAAAACATCAAAAAGCTGAAATTTTGTGCTGTCATCAAAATGCTACCCAAATTCTATATTCTTCAATATCTTGCTTTCTGTTCATTGGCTAATATTGTGTACCGTACTTGTCTCTAAATACGCATAAGTTATTCAGAAAAACAAATTTGGCAAGAGGAAACTTGGTGGACCTTTGATATTATCAGGAACACAGGCAGGGTCTTCTGTCTCTGTGGGTTTAGAGACACTGAGGCAAGAGCTGAAATACGTGACTGTGTCATGCCCGGGTATTGCAGGTATGTGGGGTCAATTTCTAGAGGTATCTGAATCAACTCAAACAGTTTATAAATGTTATTGCCTTCATTTTTCTTCTCACATTTCACCCATAAAATATTTTATCCTTTTGTTTTCTTAATTGCTCCCATCTCCAAGGGTCACCACTTCAGAATTGTGGGTAAAATCCACCCAGGAGAGACAGAAGTGCAGGACCAGAGAGTGCGGGCATCACTACCTGCACTGCTGCTGGCCTGGATTCTTCCCTGTGGCACCAGGACACAAAGGCAGTCTCTGCAACAGATCTTATCCAACCTGGTCTGCTTGGGACAATGAGCTCCGGTTTCCTGAATCACTGAGCTGTGGCAGCCCTGAGCTGGGCCCAGCTGCCCTCCTCAGCTGCTGCTGATTTGCATGTCTGAGCTCACAGCCCTGCACCCTGAGGATTTATCAGGTTGCTCAGGGCCTGTGCAGGAGTCAGTCCCAGTCAGGACCCACCGTGGACATGAGGCCTCCTGCCCAGTACTTGGGGCTCCTGCTGCTCTGGCTCCAGGGTAAGAAAGGAAAGCACTGGGGATTTCCTCAGCCCGTATGACAGTGTGGCCTAGATCTTCACCGAAGTTTCCTTAAAGGCTGATTGATTGTGTAGATCTTTATGTTTCTGTTTCCCATGCCAGGTGTGCGCTGTGACATCCAGATGACCCAGTCTCCAGCCTCCTTGGCTGTCTCTCCAGGAGACAGAGTCACCGTCACGTGCAAAGCCAGTCAGAACATTAACAGCTATTTAAATTGGTATCAGCAGAAACCAGGGGAAGCTCCCAGGCTCCTGATCTATGGTGCAAGCACCCTGCAATCTGGGGTCCCCTCAAGGTTCAGTGGCAGTGGCTCTGGGACAGATTTCACTCTCACCATCAGCAGCCTGCAGCCTGAAGATGTGGCCTCTTATTACTGTCAACAGTATCAGAGTTGGCCTCCCACAGTGATACAGGCCATGACATAAACCCTCCCAGGGAAGCACAAGTGTGAGGCTGGGCGGCCCCAGCTGCTCCTCCTGATGTCTGCACCTGCAGAAAATGTTTTCAAGGTGCAGCCAGGCTTGAAGAGAGTAGATGACTTGGGAGAAGGAGTCAGGTATTTTTCTGAGGTCTGCCATTGAAATTTCTTCTTATCCCCAGCAGTTCCAGGTGTGAAATGCTTTCTTCACATAAAGGAAAGGATGCGACACCTGAGGATTATCTGTTGTGACATCCTGTGAATCTCAGTGAGCCAATGAGAAGCTGTTCCAGCAGGCGTTGTTGCTGCACAGTGGGTGCGCACCTCCCTCTCTCACTGTGCTGAGGTCCTCAGAGCAGCGGATGCCCGCCTGGTGTGCCCTGTGCTGCTCTCCCGGGCTGCAGCAGCACTGCAGAGTGACCCGGCTCACTGTGCCCTTACGGCTGTCAAGCAAAACTAAAGGTCAAGACTACAAACAAAAAGTGTGTTTGTATGTACCACAGACAGAATAAAAAAATATAATTGTTTAAAGAAAGCTTTTGTAAGGCAGTCATGCATTTAACAATTTATGAGAGAAGAAACGTATAGGGTCCTGGGAGATGGCTCAGTAGAATATGTGCTTCTTTGGCAAGCACAAGGGCCTCAGTTCAATCCCCAATTCCACCCAAAAAAAACCGTTATTTTAGGCTTCTATCCCAAAATTTTCAAAATATCAAATAAAATTAAGCTAATTGAAGGATCATATATATTTTACCATTTTAAAATCTTAGCTTTAAAAATAATGTAATTCCTTATAGCTTAAACATTGATTCCAAATCTTCAGTTCACATCAGTGCTGTGAAATGAAAATTATTCATTGGTCCTGAGTTTGTAAGCTGAGGCTGAGGCTGGAGCCCCAACAGCAGGCCTGAGTCAGTACCAGGGGAGGGCTTGTGGTGCCAGGCGCAGAAAGGTGGCATTGGGGTCAGGGCAGCTGGAGTGTCCAGGGAAGCAGAGGACAGCATGCAGAGAAAGCCTGGCACTGAGGGGCACACTGACTGCAACACAGATTACATCGTGGGCCAAAAGGAAAAGTCCTCTTTTCAAAAATCATGCTCCATACCATGTGGGTGCCTGGTATTGATATAAGGTCGGATCCTACATCAATTGTCATCAGGGAACTAAGAGTTAATGTCACAGTCTTGTATACCTGAGCACTCAAGAGAATTAAGTGAAAGACACAGTCGTATCAATGCCGCGGATCTGCTGACACATCTAAGATGCTCTGTCTCAGTGTCTCGGATACAGAGTAGTGCACACACTGGAGAATGCATCATAGATGTGCACTCTCCTCGCACACTGACCTGCCAGTTACGGTGCACACAAGTGTGCACTGAGCCAGGTGTACAGTAGTGTGAGAAAGCTAAATCGCGAACAGGCTACTTGTGAAGCAACTGTAGGGGGAGTAAAGTGAGTTATAAGATACACTTGATTGTCATGTAAAATGAACACACACAAATTTTACAACATCCCAGACTATCAGTAGATGTCACATGAACGAGGATGTAGGATTCTAAAATTTGTATTAGCTGGTAACATAGAAAACCAGATAGAAATGGATTTGAGAAGGAGGCAGGTCAATGAGTCCCTACAGCATGGGGAGGTGGCCAGTGCTCTTTCTCACTAAGGTGGGGGCTACCGACGTGCAAACTCTGATATTGTAGAAAGTTATCCATGGCCTCAGCCGGGCTCCGAGCTCTGCTCCCACTGTCTATTATACTCCAGGGCCACAAAGTCCATTTCCATAATCTCTGAAACCAGCGACTTGGATAATTCAAAACTTGACTTGTTCTCATTCCCGGGTCCAGGCTCGCTTCAAGCTGAGTGGACACAGTTTCCTCAGACCTGTGTTTGGTCACAAATGTACTCAGTGTCACACTGAGGCAGTATCATTAAACACCAACCTCTGAAAAGTCCCACGTTTTGATAAGTTACTGAACTTCTATGTCCCTTTTGCTGTGCATGGTAAGAACATCAAGCCAGTTTTGGAAGAAAGTAGGAATGTAGGAAACAGCTGATTAGCTGAAAAATGAGATCAGAGAGGAGTGAGACTGGCCACGATTCAGGAAAAACTCAGGATTTGCTGGACAGAGATAGTAAGAGCTTTGTTCTGATTTTCCACCATGTGGTTCTTAACAGTAGTTGATCCTCAGATCAACTCCCAAAACCATCCAGAGTGAGGAAGGCATTAAGCTCAACCTCAAAGTTCCCTGAAGAGATAAAAGCACCACAAGAAAACAGGAAAGCATTTCCTGTTGTCAACAAATAGCTAGAAGAATTCCAACTTCCGGGATGCTCAGGTTTCCCTTAGCATCTCAGAGCCCTGCTATGGCTGAATAGGGTAAAAGAATATCCAGAAATAGGCAGACACCATGACCTACGAAGGTGCACTACTGAGGCAGAGGCCTTTGTCCTATGGCCCTGGGAGGATCACGGGCTGTGCATCCTTCTCATCCAGCCTCCTCTTCTCATCCAGCCTCATCCTGCCTGAGACCGGGGTCCTTTTGCTTTTCCTTGTGACTGCAGTGAGCCAGGCCTGGAGCTGAGCCCAGCCCAGCCCAACATCTGCTGATTTGCATGTCCCCAGAGCACAGCATGGGGGACTTCTTAACAGACTGTCACAGTCTTGGCAGGAGTGAGAGGCAGTCAGGAGACAGCATGGCCATGAGGGTCTCCCTTCAGCTGCTGGCGCTGCTGCTGCTCTGGCTCCCAGGTAAAGAGGCTGCTCTGGGGGTGTCCTCAGCACGGTGCGGGCATTATCTGCAGACTCTTCAGAGAAGTTGTCTGACATCCTGATTGAATGTGTTTATGTTTCTCACATCAGGTGTGCACTGTGACATCCAGATGACCCAGTCTCCAAGCTCCCTGTCTGCCTCTCTAGGGGCCAGTGTCACCATCAAGTGCCAGGCCAGTCAGGGCATTAGTGTTTACTTACACTGGTATCAACAGAAACCAGCGAATGCTCCTTCTCTCCTGATCTATAATGCTAAGAATTTGCACTCTGGTGTCCCGTCCAGGTTCAGCGGCAGCGGATCAGATTTCACTCTCACCATCAGCGGCCTGCAGCCTGAAGATGCAGGGACTTATTACTGTCATCAGAGTTATAATTACCCTCCCACAGTGACACAAGCCATGACATAAACTTCTCAGTAAGAAAGAAGTGTGAGGCTGGGTGGCCCCAGCTGCTTCTCCTGAGGTCTCCACCTGCTGACAGTGGTTTTGATATGCCGCCAGCTCTGAAGGTCTCTGGAGGATTTTTTAAATGTCCTCAGCGATTCCGTTCTTCACCATCCCTGCTTTTTCTTCTTCCCAACTCCAGCAGCCACAAATATGAAAAACTGCTTCAATGAAAGGCAATTGTACTATGTCCGAGGATTCTCTGCTGTGGCAGGATTTTGAATGCAGTGAACTAAACCAAAGTTATCCAAGGTACATCAGCAGGAAAGGATTCAGTACAATGAATTGCAAACTATCTAACTTTTTACTGCCCTGAAGAAGTCAAAGAATCTGCGAAGATGATACTCAGAATGGAGTGTTCTCTTAATTGACCAGCTAAAGATGATCTTAAGGCTCTTAAGAAAAACCAAGGGCAGCATTATGACTCTGTGTCTCGCCTGAAGCATCTCTTCATGTGAGTTCCCAAGCCCCACTCCTGAGTGTGCATCTACCTACTGATTTCTCCAAGCATTAAGCATACTTTTTCTTTTGAAACTTGCACATTCGCCTCTCCCTAGTCAGCTCTACAGCAAAGTGTGGAGAGAAGAGTGGACAGGAGAGATCTCCTATTCTAATGGGGTTGATATTGGGGGTGGACAGCTGACAGCCCAGATTGGTCACTGTTGTCCTGTTTCCATTCCTTTCCAATGAGCGAGTGGCACCCAAATATGCTCGAATGTGTTTCCACTTGTTATCTGTGAATACCGAGTCGCACCCTGCAGTGTCCTTCTGCCATGTGGTACATTGAAAAGAAGGCTTATTACATGGTCTATGTAGAAACTCGCATGGGGAGTTTTACAGCAACATATGCTTGAGAAGCTTGCCTTGACTACAAAACAGGAGTGATTTCTCACTACTAGACAGACTTGAAAGTGTAAAAACTATTTTTTTTTTCTGTATTTTAGGGAAAGGTCCAGAGTTTTCATAGTCTCACTAGTGAATCAGAATCTTAGTGATTCTCCTGTTTACAGCCTCCCAAGAGGTGGGATTCCAGGTGCACATCACTATGCCCAGTCTTAATCACTGTCTAGCATGCCTAGGGCCAGGACCAGATAGAAGCTCTGGGGATCAAACTGGCACCCCATGCTTTCAGGTGCTTTAATCCTCTGGGCTATTTGGATGCCCCTAAAAATGCAAACAGTAAAAGAACTTGAGTAACTGCTATGGGACTTTTTACATCACTCAAGATTGCCAAAGTAAGCTTTCCAATAAAATTCCAATGTAAAGCCCCTCACTGGGCAAGGTACCCTCAATAGTGTCAATGACACAACACATGGAGCTCAGGTATCCCCCATTCCCTAACATCTGTGGAACTGAATGGGTACATGCAAGGTCTCCTGTCACAGAACCCCGCTCTTGATTTATGACTGAATTACATCTAACTGAAGAAGGCTTGGGCAGAGCATTGTACCTCGTGCACCTTGTAAGGATGATCGTCCTCTGCTCACGGCACATGCACTCTGCCTTGTTTTCCACAGCAGATTCCCCTAGCAGCAGCTGCCAAGGCAGCCACGGAGGACCAAGTTCAGCCATGGAAGCAGCGACTCCTTCTGGTATGTGTGTGTTTTCCTTATACACCAAGTTTCTAACCAAAAGACCCTGCGGAGTTTTCTCCATGCTTTGCCCAGATTTAGGGTGCTCCATGCAATGCCGCAATAGGCCAAAGGCCTTACTTAGAGCACAGAGAAAAACAGAGTCTGTGTGCTTGTGTCGTGTCACAAGCACAGCCATCCTCATGGAGAGGACGTCACGGCTCAGCACCTCGGATCAGCACAGTATGCAACTCAGTGACATCGGAGGCTGAGTGACACAGACCCTCACATGCTGTAGAAACCTCTGAAGTGCTGGAGATGAGAAAATGTTGGAGGTGCTGTCATTGGCCATCAAATGGAGCTAAAGTTGAAAATTAACAGGGATGGGGAGATAACTCTTTGGCTTAAGCACCTGCCTTGCAAGTGTAAGCTATTGAGATCAAGCCATGGTGAAACAAAACAAAACAAAACAAAAAAAAGCAGACAATCTCCAAGGAAATTTTTATCTGAAGAACGTGGTCATCAGGCAAGTCTCAAATGACATCATCACCCACTATATAAGTTTCAGGAAGTCCCTTTTTTCAAGCTGACCAGTGGGGTGATGACCAATAAAATAGTAAGTTTTCCAAATGTACTGAGGTTCATGTGGCTACTGACAGTTTTGTCAAATGCCAATTATTGAAAACACATACGCGTTGCATAAATCAATGGGAATCCATCCATGCAACATGAGAACTTCATATCCAACTTAACTGTTTTCTGTCCTCTCCTGATTTTGTCCCTTACCTCTCCTCCAGTCACTCTGGCTCTCCAGCGTTCTGGCCCTCTCTTTATTTCCATCTCTCTCTTTCTCTCCTCTCCCTCCCTGTCTTTCTTCTTTCACCTCTCTTAGTCCCTAATCAGATCTTCACCTTGGAGGATGCCGTGTATTTCTCGTTTTGCTTCCACATGTGCTGTGGCCCACATCCTGATGCCACCCCCATCCGCCACAAAAAACAACAAAACAAGACACAAGTCCTCCTAGGTGGGTCATGGGCTTGTGATATTTGACTGTTCCACGTTCCACTGACTCATTTATCACCCTTCTACTGTGGGTGATGGGTTTAATGGAGAGAAACAACCTACCCTGGGGGAGGGTGGAACCACGCAATGGCTTAGAGTTTGAATGCAATGAAAATGGAAGAAGGAAGCTGTGCTGCTTCCAGCCAACCTCTCCAGCTGTTTGTTCTCTGCCATGACCCTCGGCCAAGAATTCCTGACTTGTACCATCCAGCCGTGGTCCAAAGCCCTGAAAATCATGAGCTGGAGTACGCCTATCCCTGCTGAGTTTGTGAGTGTCAGCTATTTTGTACCAGCAATGAGAAAGAGATTAAGACAGCACATGACAGTAGACATGTTGTGCTTGTCTTCCTTTGTCTGGCTTATTAAATCATTCAGTGCAACTTCCTTTATTTGAGTATGTTTTCATTCAAATGAAAGAATTTTATTCTGTTTCATAACAAATGATAACCTGTGCCTATATACCACAGTCATTTTATCTGTTCATCTGTCAGTGGAAACCCTGGCTAGTTCCATGTTTTACTATTATAAGTCGGGCTCCAATAAAGACACGTAGAGTACAAAGTTATGTGTTCTGTATGCTCACTTCAGTTGCTCTGAGATATATGCAGGAGTGGGCTACTTGGATAAAAATTAGTTGTATGTTGAGTATTTTATGAATCTGTATACTACTTTCTGTTACAGGTTTACTAAATTATGCTCTCCCTAGAAATCTAGAAGTATTTTTCCATAAATACACCTAAAACTTGTAGTTCTTAAAGTTATCTTATTGTTCCTCTGTCCATTCAGCTTAGAAAGAGGAATGATGCCATCTGAATCCTCCACGTCACAGGGCAGCTGGAGGGACCAGTCTGTCACTCGGAGCTCAGGTAGTGGCGGTGGCAGCAGGACACGCTGATCCTCTGCACTTTTGGAGCCTTCCCCTTGTTCCCAGGCCGGCTGTGTGGGGAGGCTCAGCTCCCGCAGCGGGATTTGCCCTGTGCTCTGTTCTGAAATTTAGCTCCGCTTACAGGAGTGCTTTGCAGCCCTCCACATATTATTAAGGACACAGGTCACCTGAATTCTGTCTTCCTCTTTTATTACAATACAACATGCTGATATAACTTATTAGTTATAAAGTAAAACCGGTCTGCAGTGGAATAATCTCAATGGAGCCTGCAATTTTTTTCTCTAAAACAATTTTTTAAAAAATAGAAACCCATAGAGAAAAGGATGAAATTCTTGCCCAAGGAAATAACAAAAACAGCAACATGATTCCCATTAGCAGTCGTGCTTTATTTATGTGTTGAAGATCTGCTGTGTGCTCCACAGTGCACTAAGCCCTGTGGAACAGCTCAGTGTGCACACAGGTTTAATGAAAGAGTTTCAGGGCTGGGGAGATGGCTCAGTAGAATATGTGCTTCCCTGCCAAGCTCAAGGGCCTAAGTTCAAGCCCCTGTTCCACCAAAAAAGAGAAAGAAAGAAAGAATTTCAATGTTTTCATAAACAATCCCATGTCCTGCCTGGTTTAGAACTAGCAGGAGGGTGTGTCCATCCCTCCACATCATCCCAGATGTGCCACACCTAGACCTGCTATGGCCAAGCAGAGAGACATTGAGATGGAGCCAGAGTTGAGTGCTGAAGGCATTTTCCTGCGTGACGTTCACCTCAGTCCTCTCCTTGCACCGCACGCACCCTGCGGGATGCCGCGTAATCCCAAATGTATGGGTGGGCCTAGAAGGACAAAGCTGAGTTGGCTTGGTTGCTATGAAATGCAGCACTTTCCTGGGGCCATACTGGAGCTAGTCAGAGGAGAAACTGGTCCTGGGATATTTTCTCAGCTTACAGTGTGAGGCTGGAGTCCAGTGCACTTTACCTGAGAAAAATTTTCTCCTCATGGAATATTTGGACTAATAACTGAAGTAGTGCAGAGCACTTAGGGTTAAATGAACCTGGAAGGTGGCATCTTTCTGCTGTGTTTAAAGTATCAGCAAATACTCAGCAAGAAGAGATTTTTTATCCTGTCATTGTTACTGATAATTTTCATGTTTTGTCTGCATCCTTCAATTCTGTAGTTCAGTTTGTGACATCTCACAATAATTTCATCATAACATGCCGATAATGACTCAAAAAGAGCAACTAAAGCTAGTGCAAGCAAAAACTCTTAGAACCTGTCTAAAAATAAACAGAAAGACTGAATAGTCTTTAAACTTGGAGCTGGAGAGCAAAGAGCAAGCACATCTCTTTAAGATGTAGAATCGGACACAGTGCTGAAACCACCGTTCATAAATTATTAAGTTTTAAGAGAAAATATAAAAAAAATGTAACCACAATAGTGGCCAATGACTTAATCTCATTTATGATTTTCATCAAAAAAAAAAAGTGAAAAAACAAGTTGGAAACTAATATTACAAGAGTTTGCCTTCTGTGTTCAGCGAAAACACAGCACGTTTCTCCACACGTGGCCACAAGATGGGGCAGGTGTTCACTGTGACGGCACCGAAGGCTGCATAGATGTGTGGAGATGGCCAGGAATCCTGGCTAAGGTTGGAGAGGTTTGTTACTGAGTCAGTGTCGCAGTTCACAGTTAATCTTTCATCTAGCAATAATTTCACCCATTTCTCCAACAGATCTCGTGTCCATAGCCAAGGGTCATTCGGGCCAGACTCAGAATGATCCGATCAGGGAAGTAGTGGCTGAGTCCAGTCCTCCTGTGACACACAAGGAGGAGGAATGCTTTCGAGTGTGATGAGGTGGCTCACCAGGAAGACACACTTGAGAAGTGACAATGCCTGCGTCCCTGGATTGTGGACATGGAATGATGTGCTCCTCATCCAGGTGGGAGAAAGTTTACAGCCACTTGTCTGCAGGGCCAGGTAGAGGGCGTGAACACCTGCAGATCAGGCCACACTTTCCCCAGCAGCATCAACTCAACGTGACTCCTGAGGGAGGACAGGCGTGGTCCCACTTTTAGCTGCTCAGGAAAAACCTACAAAAACTGTCAGTCACTAAAAGGACAATGAACTCTAGCGCTATTTCATTATATTTATAGCACTGGTAACATTCAGGAATGAAAAACGGGAAAAAGACCTGCCTCTCAGTGTGCAGTGAGAAATCAAATTCTTGTGCCCTATTTCCCCTCAGGTATGAGTCCTCTAAGATCATTTTATATTCATCCATAAATCATAATCAGAGGCCATGGCTGGGCCAGCCCCGGGCAAAGCCAGAGTGAGGCATCTTACTCTGGGGTGCTGGTGACTTCAGGTCAGGCAGGCACCTGAAACCTCAAGGATTTCTGTAGAGAAGCGCATATGTGTTGATGGCCTGTGTTTGTCATTAAAAATAAAGATTCTTGGTTCAGATGCTGCTTGTCCAAGATAAAGGCATTTCCAAGTTTTACTCTCAGGATGGGCTTGGTGGGATAAATACAATCACCCAACATCTGGCATTGGCAGTGACTGGTACATTAAAGCTGACTGAAGGGTGGGTGTCTATGAGGGGTGGAGGCACAATTGGGGTCTCCACCTGGTCCCTGGGCCCTCTCCTACAGCGTGATGTTTCTCTGCTCTTCTTCCCAGTCACCATGGAGTCTGCAGCTTTATGACACCACCTATGTGTTCTGTGATGCAACCACTTAGAGCAGCTGATGTAGACTGAATTCTCTGAGCCGTGAGTCAAATATTCCTGTCCCCCTTTGGGATGGGCATTTCTGGTGTTCTGTTCCACAAAAAGAAAGCCTGGAGAATACCCATGGCATGGGAATGCGTTAATTTTAATGCAAGAGATGTGATGGTCATTTTTGTACAGCAGGGGAGACAACTGGGCACAGTGCCTGAGCATTGACTGGGTGACAGTTTTCTTAGTGCGTCCCCAGTGCTGGTCAAGCTGAGTCACTTTCCTGCCTACTGTCTTAAATATGGAAACTTTTTGCCATGTGAGAAATTTACAACATAGAGAAAGCTTAAATCCTCGGGAACTGCCATCCACCCAGGGCCTCCAAAGTCACTCGAGCACCTCACATCCTGAATGTCTGCCTTGTGAGTCAGAAGCCCTCGGTGCCCTGCGTTTCCTCACTGAACTCAGAAGATCCCTCTGAGGCAGCCCTACACATGGGCGTCTTCAGTTCTGAAATGCTTCACCCTGAAATTTATAGCAAGTGTCTTATTGTTCAATTACTATGCAAACAGACTTTTACAAGGCCAGGCCCTCCTCAGACCTGGAAACATTTCTGACGCTGAGAGTCTGACTTAGACACTTAAATACTCGCCTTAGTTTCTGTTAGGTCATCACTTTCTTTGGAATGTGATTTCCATGTTGCCAGGATTTGATTTTTCACTTGTGTGTGATTCCTTCCAAGGATTATGTATACTTTTCCTCAATCTTTTAAAACATAGCATTTGCACTGCTG
>PVKA01048486.1:0-13762 GCA_004027165.1 Ctenomys sociabilis
ATTTGTAAGTGAAATCAGAGTTTCAAAATTAATTTTGAATAGTTTGCCTGACTATAAATAAAAATTCTATGTCTTGATTCATCTTAACTAACTACCAAAGTAATACCTAATAGATTATTAATTTCTTGTGGCTGGATTTAAAAGATCCATATCCTAATAACAGAAAAATCCTTTTACTTATTGAGCAATACTTAACATGTATATTATGCTTTTCTTTTTTGATTTAAATAGATTTTTTTTTGGTTTTGAGGTTTTGGAGGAGAAGACAAAATAAGCTGTACTTTATTTTAAGGCAAAGGGCTATTGTGGTCTACCATGTTCTGTAAAAGTAAAAAGATGCTGTAGTATAAAGTTGGAAAGAAAAAAGAAAAGATTTAGGTATAGTAAAGTGTTTAAAGTTACTTGTGTAAACGATATATGAGAAAGAACATAAAACTGATGTATCAGTTTTATTGTTTTTCAAGGATTTCCATTGCATGGTGACATCAAATATAATTTTTTTCTTATTACTTTTTTGTTTTTGTCCAGTGCTTGAGATTGAACCCAGAGCCTTGTGCATGCTAGGCTCAACCATTGAAGTATATACCCAGCTTTATTCTTTTTTAAAATTTTATTTAAAATTGAAAAAAATATATTTATGGGCTAAAATATGATGTTCTAATACACTACAGAATGATTAGCATATCATCACCTCATTTTCTTCTGGTATGAACGTATAAGACTACTGATTTAGCAATTTTGAAATTACATTATATTATAGTTAACTGTAGTGACCATGCTGTAAAATAGATCTCAAAAACATCTCTTGTCAAACTCTTACCCTTTAACTTACTCTTACCCATGTTTTACCCATGTCAGCTCCCTATGTCTCTTCCTGCTCCCTTTCCTGCTTCTAGTAATCATTCAATTCGCAACTTCTGTGAGTATGACTTCATGGATATATTAATGTACATCCCCAATGACAATGGTTTAGGGCTTTCTGCCCTCTATCTTATATATTATTTGTATTTTGGTGATAGTCATCTAACAAATGTATGGAGATTTTTCATTGTGGCTTTGATTTGTATTTCTATGATGATTTGTGATGTTGAACATTTTTTTCATGTGCCTAGAGGTCATTTGTGTGTCTTTTGAGAAATGTCCATTCAATTTCTTTAATCTGGTAGTTTGTTTTCTACTACTGAGTTTGTCATATATTTTGGATATTAACCCCTTGTCAGATGTCTGGCTTGCAAACATGTCCTCCCAACCAGTGGGTTGTTTTATCATCCTCTCAGTGATGCATCACTTTTCTTGGTGTATATATTGACCCTGTCTTGGATGATAGGATGAATCTTAGTTAAACATGAAACATGATCCATTTTCATTTTTTTTTGAGACAATATCTTGCTATGCAGTTCAGGCTGGCCCTGAACTAACTGTGTAATCCAGGCTGTCCTTGACTTCATGGTAATCCTCCTGGCTCAGCTTCCCTAGTCCCAGGATTACAGGAATGTCCTACCATGCTTGGCTGAAACTCTTGATGTTCAATTTGTTAGTCTTGTGTTGATGATTTTTATGTCTATCATATCTTTGGTGAAATTGGCCTATAATTTTCTTTCACTACAGGTTTCTTATCTGACTTTCATATCATAGTAATGCTGGCTTTGTATAACGAGTTTGGAAGTATTTCTTCTTCCTTAAGCTTTGGGAAGAGTTTGAGAATCATAGTACTGATTCTCTCTCTTCTCTTTTTAAGGTTTTTAAATTTTTTATTTTTATGTATTTGGTACAGGGTTTGTAGGATTTCACTGCGCAGATTGGATTCCTAGTGATTATCCTGTGTTCAGCCTCCCAGGTGCTGAGATTACAGGTGTGCGCAACCATGCTCAGTATCAGTTGAAATCTGAGTGCGCCCGGGAGGTGGGGTCGGTGTGGCACGCAGGGGATTGAACCCTGGCCACTGTGCTTTGCCTAAGCAGGTGCTTTAGTCTATTGAACAATATGGTCAGACCTGTACTGATTATTCATTTATTTATTTATTGGTAGAACCTGGAATTGAACTCGGGTCCTTGTGCTTGCCAGGGAACTGCTTATTCTACTGAGCCATCTCCCTGGCCCCTGTACTGATTCTTTAGATATTGGTAGAATTCATAGGTGATGTGATTGTGATCTGGGAAGGTCTTGTTTACTGATTTATCCTCTTGTTACTGGTTTAGATTTTCTTTATGATTCAGTTATGGTTAAGTTTATATTTTAAAAAATTATACACTTTTTAAAATTCAATTTGTTGGCATATAATTGTTGACTATAGTGTCTTATGATGTCCATGATATCAGTTCTATTGTATTTAGTGGACAATTGACCATGTATATTTTAAAACTTAGTTTTGTTTAGCATGCAAGTTTAGTTTATATATACTTACATTCAATCACTCCTGAAAATAATCTGAGGACAAGAAATATAGTCAGTGGCATAGCACCTGCATGACAAGCACAATATCCTGAGTTTGACTTTAGCTACAAAAACATAAAAATTTAAAATGATTTGGATGAAACTGGTATTCCAAATGATTCTTGATTTACAATGAGAAATACAGGTACCATGGACTAAAATATACAAATTAAGTGATAAAAAGTTTTCTTCCTTATACCTAAACTACATTTGTCATGTAAGTATAATATGAAAACCACTTAATAACATAGAATGAGAAATGTAATCCCTCTAATGATCAGAAATGCATAAATACCTTTTAGTCACTTGTTTTGCTTTTACTTTATTTTCTTCTTTTCCCCCTCCTGTTACTCCTCCTCCTCCTGTTCCCCTCTTCTTTTAATAACTTATTTAATTTTTATTTATTTATTTTTATGTATTTAGGACTGGGTTTACAGGATTTGGAGGGTCTCAATTTGTAGATCTGACTCACAGTGATTCTCCTGTTTTCAGACTCCCTAGTGCTGAAATTACAGGTATGGGCCACCACACCCAGTTACTGTCCCAGTCTTAGCATGTCCTGGGGGTGTGGCCGGCACAGCAAGCTTGGGGATTGAACCCTGGCCTCTGCGCTCTGCATAAGCAGACACTTTGGTCCTCTGAGCTATCAGGGAGGCCCTTAAAAGAAGTTTTGTAACATCCATACACTGGAATATGATAAAGCCACTAAAATGATATGTATATGTCATTAATGATACTGAAAGATATTCAGAATATGTTGGTAACTAAACTTCAGCATGCAAATTATGTAACAGTGAATTTTGTGGATATATGGAAATAATCTATTCATTGTGAATAAAAATATGATAACTAATAAGACATTTAAAAATAAAGTTACCTAATTAACCAAGAGAAGGAAAAATAAAATACACCCAGAGGACAAACGTGGCAGTCTATTGAAGTGAAGTATTTATTGGTGATTGCAAGCATGAATAATCTCTTTCGGTAGTCTTTTATAATGTAGCTATAAAATTATTAATCTTGTTAGCTAGATAAATATTTTTACAGTGGTCTGTGACTAAACACATTCTTAGCTAACTATCTTCAACAGAAATACCCTTCAAAATTAAAAAAGGTAAAATATGAAAGAATAAAAACTTAAAAAATGTGAAAATGATAGAATTAAAGCAATTTAATTTTTAACAAATTTCTCAAGTGATTACTTTTTATTTATACTAAACATTTTTCTGTGTGTATGTAACATTACTGAGAAATAAGATATGATAAAATAATGGAAATATTTATATTCAACTTTATTTAAAAGTGGAAATTAGTATAATTGAGGAATTTTACCTTGACCCAATTTTGGCTCTCTTTTTTCCAATTCATGCTATAAATACAACTCTGTTTTAATATAGTATATAATTCATGGACAAGGTGGTATAAGGTTTGTAATCTATAGCAGAAACTTGTGGGTTATTTGGTTTTATGTTTTTACTAGTATATATTTGCCATACAAAATGATCAAAAATGTATGAGAATTTATATTATTAATTGGCTAGCAAATGAGGTATTTTATAGACTAATAATATTTATTAGGCAAATAACTCTGACATATGTTTGAGAATTTTTGCATAAAGTGATTTATATTATCATAATAAACACATCTATGTACTATATAGTACATATGTAGTTAACTGTATGTTTTAGGTGTGAAGTATCAGCAAATAACTGAAAAAACTATAACTCCACCCTAGATTTTTATCCCTTTCTTCAGGAGAAAATGGTAAGGGGAAAGTTAGAATGGTTATTTTCAATTCTTCCATTTTCTCAATTTCTTCTAGTTTCAAATATTCAGAATGCCATGTATTGAGGAAGCATCTCTTGAACCTCATTATAACTAAACTGTAATTGAAGCCAAATGGTACATAGGACATATAGATTGGAAGTGTAGAATTCAGTATTAAACGATCTTGAAGTTAAAGTTCTTATTCCTTCCATTTAAAAAAAAATCATTGAAAAAAACCTTTCTTACAATAATTGTTTCCCTTACTTAAGAAGGAATGTAGTTTTAGAGAAAGGATTTAAGAGCCAGCCAGTTATTTTATTATAGTAAGGTAGCACTACATTTTGCAGACTTTATAATGCACCCTAACCATGTGTATTGGTTAGTTATTTCTGATAGTCATAGGTTGGCCAAAGGAATCAAGGTATTAAGTGTTTAAACTATTCATAACAGAGGTTAGGGTTCACCTTGATAGGCTCTGGGTTTGATCCTAAGAGGGATCAAAGGGGAGAGGGGTGAGGAAGAAGAAAATATCCATAGCAGAAAAGTATGCTAATGTTACAGTCACAAGCTCTGATTTTTATCTCTCTCAATCAGTCCAACCTCATGATTTAGGTCAAAAGAATAAAATATGTACATTCATGTACTCACCCAAAAGTAAAACTAAAAACAAACAAACATAAAAAGTAAAACTGTCAAGAGCCAGGGATGAAGCTCCAGTGTACAACATACTCCTAGAATGTGGAAAGCCCTGGATTCAGTCCTTAATACCCTCCCCCAATACACACACACACACACACACACACACACACACAACTTTGGTTTTCTTTAAACACCAAGTTTCATGTATATTTCCAGAGATTACATTTCTTAATTCTTTTCCATCTTCCTTTAAGCTTTTATTGTTGTTGCAGGAGATGAAAACAGAAAGTTCTACCTTGATAAGGCGATAAATAAGATGATGTTTTCATACATAAATTAAGAATCAAGAGAATTTTATTTAATTATGTTTCTTTTTTATTGAAGAACTAATAGCAATGAGACAGTTTCAAGACAAATTAACAGGACAGATTCGATAATTAATACATTGCAGACTTTTCATAATGTTTTGGTATTATACAAGGTGCATGCATGATATTGTACTTACAGACATCATTATAGCAGCTGTCTTTAATCAGAAATTTAAGAGAGTGTAGTTGCATACTTATATTTTTATAGCTGAATTGTATCTCAGATTCAATAATTAATACTATCTACTTTGTTATCTTCCTAGTGGTTGTCCATACACAGTACTAGAACTGACATAATAACTTATCCAGCCAGTATTAGTTCAAATCTTGCTTCCCATAGAATTATGCAGAAGCACTGCATATTTATCCTAACTGTACTGTCTATACAAACACATCTTGGTTCTTCCTTTATATCCCCCTTTTTTTGTCTAGATCTGTCAAAGATGGGCACTCCATTGTCATCAAACCACTATAGGTATCTCAACTTGATGACACAATCCAACACAGTCCCGCATTCCACAATAATAGTGACATATCTGAAGAAGTTGTTGACTATAGCCATTTACAGCTCAACTTATTATTATGGCCCTGCGTTATATACCTCATTTTTATACTTTTCTGCTGGATGGTTAAGACTAAGGTAGAGCAAGACCTATATAACAAAAAATGCAGCTTTTGTTTCTGACGAGGTCAGTGAAGTCCCCTCAGAGTTTATCTTATAATCCTGTACCTTACTCTGTAGATCCTTTGTCTGTGTCAGCCATTTGGATGAGTCACAGCCAATGCTTGACCTTAATTATATTTCAACTTTCCTCTCACTTCTTAGTATTCCATTGTACTTCTGAGCCTAGCCTGAAGTTAGTTTTTAGGGAACTCTGACATTATGTTAGCCAAGACTGAGTAGTGACTGACTGCTATAAGCATTCTGAGAGTGGGCAATGGGAACTCCTTTCCCTTAGTCTCTCCTTTATTTCATATTGTAACAAGACAATTCCTAAACCCACACCAGTTATGTCTCTTGGATAAAGCAAGGATTCTTACATTATTAATGCCATTTTTTTGTATTTTAGGGAAGGATCTACAGGGTGTTCAGGGTCTCACTACTCATAGTTACCTGTTTACAGCCTCCCACTAGCTGAGATTACAGGCATGTACCACTAGACCCAGTCTCAATTACCATCTCAGTGCGCCCTGCGGGTGGGGCAGGCACAGCAGGCTGGGGGATTGAACTCCTCACCCCTCCTTCTGCTTGAAGGCACTTTAATCCACTGAGCTGTTTGGCCAGCCCTATTAATGCCATTATTGATTTTTGCAAGTTTTGACTCAGTTGTGGAGGAAATTAAGGTAATCTATAATAATGACAGAGAAAACAAGGTGGGGTAGAGAATATATGTGATGTGCAAGGTAGTACAGAGAGAGAAGTGGAGCAATGTAAAGTTTGTAATAATTATTATGGCATAAACACAAAAGAGATATTTAAAAGTAAGATGAGAGAAGATTGATAACTATATTAAGGAATTAAAATAAATAGTTCTTTCTTGGTCATATTTGATAAGCAATGGTTTAATTTTAATAGAACTTGAACTAGATAATTTCTCAAGATTCTTTGCATTTACAGAAATATGGGACAGAGAGCAAAGAGATTTTAAGAAAGGAAAGAATCAGACATTTATACATAAAAAGGAAGGAAAATGGAAATAATAATGGGTAGAATAACAACCCAAGTGATTTACAGATTGAATATAATCTCAATCAAAATATCAACAGCATTCCTCACAAACTAGGAAAAACAATCTGAAAATTCAGGGCCAGAAGAGACCCAGAGTAAAAAAAACAACCCAGGGCAACATGAGCAAGCAGGAGGCATTGCAATGCTGGATTTCAAGTTATATTACAGTGATAAAAACAGCATGGTTCTGGCAAAAAAAAAAAAAAAAAAAAAAAAAAAAAAAAAAAAAAAAAAAAAAAAAAAAAAAAAAAAAAAAAAAAAAAAAAAAAACCAGGCATGTGGATCAGTGTATGCAGAGTAAAGGATGCAGAAACAACCCAGGCACATTCAGTCATCTGACCTTGACAAAGAAGTCAAAAGCACGGCTGCAGCAAAGATGGCCTCTTCAACATATAGTGTTGGGAAAGCTGGCTATAAGCACGTAGAAGGTTTAATCTATACTCATATGAATCACCATTTAAAAAAATAAAATCAAAATAAATCAAAGATCTAAATGCTAAAGTTGAAACACTTAAACTTCTGGAAGGTAAAAGAGGCACAACTTTTGAAGACACAGAAAAGGGAAGAATTTTCTGAACAGATGCCCAATTACATAAGAAATAACATCAGGAATCAACAAATAATATTATATCAGATTAAAAGGCTTCTTTAGAGCAAAGCAAACAATAAAGTGAAGAGACAATGTATAGAATGGGAAATTTGGTGGGGGCGGCTAATCTTGTGAGATTACATTAATATCTATCTATAGAATTCAAAAATAGGTTCCCCAAAATAAATGAAACAATTAGAAATTGGACAAGCTAAATGAATAGACATTTCTCAGAAGAAATATCTACTTTCTCAGAAGTACAAATGGCAAATATAGAAAATTCAACATCTTTCTTCATTATAAAAGTATAAATTAAAATAAGACTGAGAAAATTAATTAAAAAAGTAAGACTGAGATCCTTTCTTACTCCAGAAAGAATGGCCTTGATCAATAAATCAGATAATAACAAATGTTGGTAATACTGTAGAGTAATTCTTCTATACTATTAGTGGGGCTGTAAGGTAGTACAACCACTATAAAAATGAATATGGAGATGCCTCAAAAACTAAAACTAGAATCCATTTCACCCAGCTCTTCTCCTCCTCACTGTCTTCCTAAAGAGCTGAAGACATCATATTACAGTGATACATGTATACTCTTATTTTTAGCAGCAGAACTCATAATAGCTAAATCTTGACAGCAGACTAATATGTCCATCAACAGAGGCATGGATAAAGAAAATGTGATGTTTATACACAGTGGGGTACAACTGTGCCATAAAAAGGATAAAGCTCAACTGGAGAGATAGCTCGGCAGTTTAAGCAGCTGCTTTGTAAGCACAATGACTTGGGGTTTGATCTCCGGTACTGCATGCCGTGCGGTGACACACGCTTGTAATCCTAGCTCTAGGGAGGCTGATACAGAAGATCACTACCAGTCCAAGCTGCATAGTGAGACCCTGAACTCTCTCTCTCTCTACATATATGATTTTAAAATTTTGTAAAAAGATAAACTTGAGTGGTAGGAAAATAGATGTACTTTGACACCATAATAGTAAGTGAAGCAAATGCAAATGATGTACAAACATAAATCTTACATGGCATCTTGCTTATGAGAAATCTAAAGGAAAAATATTTTAAAGAACAAAATAAAAGATAGATAATAGGAAACATGGAGATAGATATTTGACATCTAGAAAGGAAATATGGGAATGGAAGAGAGTGTAAGTTAGGGGAAGGGAGGAGGATTTTTAAAAATTTGTATGTTATATATATGTACCAACACATGATCATTTTGTATAGCAAACATATACTAGTAAAAAGATAAAGCCAAATAATTCACAAAAATTTAAAAAAGTAAAATATGAAAGAATAATAACTTTCCAAAATGTGAAAATAATAGAATTAAAGCAATTTGTGTTTTTTAAAAACTAACTTGGCTGTTGCAGGGTCTAACTACACAGCTCAGACTTGTGATCCTCCTGCTTTCAGCCTCTCTAGTGCTGGGGTTACAGGCCTAAGCCACTGTGCCTAGACTCTGGATGGCTCATCCCATCCTGGGGAGGTGGGGCTGGCGTGGCATGTGGTGCTAGGGATTGAAGCATGGTCCTAAGCTTGCCTAAGCAGGCACTTTGGTTCACTGAGCAATCTCACCAGCCCAGGATTTAAATTTTTAACAGATTTCTCAAATAATTGCTTTTCATCTATGCTGAATATTTTATTATACACAGGGAACACTACTTTTCAAGCATATATGATAAAATAATGGAAAAAATTTGTATTCAATTTTATATAAAAGTGAAATTTAGTAAAATTGAAGAATTTTACCTTAAACCAATTTGTGGCCTTGTCTTTTCCAATTCATTACTATAAATACAATTCTATTCTGTAGTATGTAATTCATGGACAAGCTGGTTTAAGGTTTACAGTCTATAGTGGAAGCCTGCCTTTTGCTTACATTCTATAATATATTTCAGAAAGATAGTTGTAAAAGTAACATAGAGAAGGTTAATGTGTTAGAATTAAGTATCCTTATGGATAAACTCATATCCTATCATATCTTCTTTTTATCAATCAGAAAGTTTTATTGTTGCAAGCTGGCCTAAGTGAATGTGCTTAGGTAAATTCTTAGAACATGTGTGTCAAGGTTGTTATCAATCATAATGAAGGGAAGCTTTAGATTCTTTTCCCTTACATGTATGTTTACTACATAAAAAAGAAGGCATGACATAATTCATATACCTTATTTTATAAGCTTGATGACATCCCAAGTTCTCTTACTTAGGTACTCTGACAGCGATGCATGAAAAATGCACTAGTATATACATATATAAAAGAATGAAAGTAAGCATGTTGCTTTGTGTGCTTGGCATGAGAGAGAATACATAGATCGTAATTGTTCCTTGGTGCTTGCTTCAGAGGTACATACACATATTTGTTCTCTGAACACAATGGAGGAGGATGCCATGGAGTAGAACACTAATGCTATGAGGAAGTTTCGTTTTTTTCCCACATATAAAGTTTTATAGAGAATTTTAAAATATGCCCAAGGATTGAGAAAATCTGAAGAAAACGTACATTGAATTATCTTAGCCTTAAGTGTTTTCAGCTACATTGTTAGCTGATGATTTTTTCCTTTATGATGTAATTTAGTGCAATGTGACAGAATGAAATAATATTTATCATGATTGCAACAAGGCTAAATAATATGAGAAAGGTCTTCTGTGTGCTGCAAATAGAATTTGTCTGTGGTCGTTAAATTTTTGCTTCATTGATTTGTTAAATGATATTTTGTAAATATGTTGCATCACTTGGCACATTTAAAATTTACTGAATTGTTTAAAATACTTTTATCATAAGTACCCACAGGGACCATAAATCTTATATTATACGTATTTTATGTCTTAATGAATTTCATCAAAACTTTGGAGCTGCATAGTTAGCTTATTCAATCATGTTCATAATAGACGCTAACTATCTAAATCATCCCTCATTGCCAAACTACTTAGTCTGCTCACAGTTATTGTCAATAACAAGTCTGACTTCATGTTTTAGATTAAATGAACTTTTTAATAGACACTGATGAGAACCATTCCACAAGTTCTAATTGTGAGGTATAGAGATTGATTTATAAATAGAAAGATTGGCAGAAAAACACAATACCTTGCCAAGATGAAATAATTTTCCTTCTCCATAATTTTTTGGTTATTCCTAAAGCATTATTTCCTAAGATAAATTATTTCTTCCATTACTGCTTTGCTGTATGTTCTAGAGACTTCTATACTTTGGGGCAATGTATCATAACAAGGTTTGGGATGGGTGAGCACTCCCTCTCCTTCCTTTCTCTCTCTCATAGAAATAGGAAAATTGTGAAAAGGTAAAAGGCAAACTGAAGGATTGCAAGCACATTGTCAGGTGATACATTTTAGGAAAGTACATACGGAATTTGATGATTTGGAAATAGGTTCTATTTAAACATACACATCAACATTATCTGTGAAAATCCTTATTCATATTTTCCTGGAATGAGTTTTGTCTATGTAGTGTAATAAGGATAGCATACCATGTTCACAAGGTACACTGACAGATACCCACAGTATACTTTCTGATAGTTTTGTGAGTATACTAACTCACAAACTCTCTCAAAATTTTATATTGAAGAGCATTTCAAACAATGCATTCCCATAGTTTACCAATTTCACAAGAACAGATGAATATATGAATGGCCAGAGAAGAATGTTGTACAAGAGGAAATGAAAAGTCCTGTCTTCAAGTCAAAAATAAACAGGATAGAGTTTGAAATTCTAAAACTAGCAGAGGAAATTTCCAGGTATTTTTAGAGAGTTCAGCAACATCGCTGACATAGCTGGTTATAATGTTTGATTGTTGAAATTGCATTTTTGTCTGATGAATAAGAAATCAAATAGCTATCTATGCCTCCTCCAGCAATATTTACTAACCACTACTTATATACATTAAAATAGAATTTTTACAATTTGAGTTTTCCCATAGTATGCAAAACTTTATTCTTTTATCTGAAAATATTTTAAATTTCAAACATAAAACATAGTAAAAACTTTGTCTTCTAAATTGAGTTTATTCTTAATTTAGAAACTCTAAATACTTTTGTTTTAAATATTAGCTCACAAAGCTTCCATTATAAAGAAGGCTAAAATAAACATACAATTTTTACTTAGCAGTCTAGATATTTCAAAATAGACAACATTAGCATATAGACTCAATTGCTTGTATTATGTTATGAAACACTATAGCAGTGGTATAAGTCTGATTAACATTAGGAAAACTTTCTATTGAGCAATTCATTTAGTTTTTAAGATTAGTAAACATATTTATATTTTAACCATCCCAAATTTCTGGTATAGGCATAGGAAATTATGCAATATAACTTTCAGTTCCATGTGCTGTACTACATCGTCTTTTCTAAAAACAAAAGCCTGTGTTAGAGTTGAAGGAATTCCAAACACTGCTTGTAGCGAACTCAGCAGTACAAAATACAGTCTTGGGCTACACTAAGAAAATACTCCAGCAGACTCAATAGAGATTGAAATTAAATGCCACCCAATTGCTAAGCATAGAAATAGTAGCAACCTGTAGACAGATTCTTCTAGCTTCAACACTGTGTGGAAGATGATTTTATGGAACTTCTGATTGCAAAACCCACTTTAACATTTCTTTCCTACTGGCAGGTGTCCTACTGGCTTGCAGCCAGAGGCTGAGAGTGTAGTGCAGCTCTCCATGTCCCCCAGAGTGCTAAAAATGCTGATGCTCCAGCTGGCTGCTCATAATTGCCTTGATTGTGGTCAGACATCCAGAGTTCCAAAAAAAAATGTGATAGACTATACAAAAAATTATTTTACACATTTGATCAGATTATAAATTTCATCTCTCTTTTTTTCCTCCATAGATATGATATCTGCACTTATAAAAATAAGCCCTGTGGAACACTGGGTAAGTGTTTTTGAATAAAGGGAGGCTAGTTCAGATTGTCTTTTTGGACCAGTGACTTTACTATTTATGAATTTGGTCATTTTCTTTTGGTTTGTCTAAAATTATCCCTAAGACTTGTTAAACTAAACTTGACTTTTGTGGATATGTCATGCAGTAGAAAGTGAATATTTACTTCTCTAAAAAATTACATAGATTTAATTAGCCTTTTCCCCCTTGGAAAAGGGATTGATGACTAAAGAGAACTTACATGATTTAGAAAAATCAATTAATACTTAAAAATTAAAATTACTACCTACTTTCATATGATCAATTTCTGTAATGTATTATCGAAAACTATGAAGGAATCTGAGAGCAAATGATAGTAAGAACATCTTGAAATGTTAGCTAGGAAAAGCAAGGGAAAATTAGCAATAAAAGGAAAGGCGTGAAGAACAATATTTTATTTAGTGTAATTCTGTGTAAAAAGTATGTCTTCATACATTAAGATATTATTAAAAATATTTAGTACCAAAATAAAAAGCAATTCTATAAAACAGTGTAGCCATAGGTGTTACATAAAAACCATTTGCCTTTGAAAAGCATTTGGAGTACTCTAGAATTTTAATAATCATGTTTTAAAGAGCGCAGTTTCATATTGGTTCAAAGTTAAGTACAAAGAATAAATGGTGAGGGGGTGGTAGCTTTTAATAATCTAAACTACTGGTGTCATTTCAAAGTGTAGGAGTTTTTCTTCTTGTGATAACTTTCTAAGAGATTTTTACAAACTTGGAAGCTAAACAGTTGATTAATTCTCTAGTTTCTCTATTACAAGTCTTGGTTTTCTTGCCTATATATGAACAATTGTGAAATTAATTCCTATGCACACCCTAAACATTTTAGAAAACTGCAATTCTAGGAGGAGTTGAGTAAAACTACTCAGATGCTAAAATTTCTCCTGAAGATTTTACCTGCTTTTCTATGCTTTTCTTGCCTCATTTTCCTCAAGATTTATAGCTAAAGAAAAAGTTTCAATTAGCTAAGTACTAATAGAGAAGTTTGCTAGTTAAAATATATAGTACAAAAAGAACTCTTTTTTTGAGAGCATTCACATCAAAAAAATGTTCTTTGTAATGTTTTAGGTTAATAAGACCAGTGAATGTAACCCAGAACTAGAAACTACATGGCTTTGACAGTGTTAATACATTGCATTTTATATTTTATTATAAATTTTTTATCCCTCAGTTTTCTTATCTATGAAGCAGAAGTAATATCTGCCCTTTTGGTCCATTAATATTTTAAAAATTATTTTATAGACAGCCTCAAAGAGAGTACAAACATAAGGTAGAGCTG
>PVKA01048487.1:0-13762 GCA_004027165.1 Ctenomys sociabilis
TAGAAACATTCTTAAAAGACAGAATCTTCCTACTTTCCTATATATAAAAATTACACTGATGACAATATACTATATATATATATATATATATATATATATATATATATGCATGTATGTATATACTGCCAACAGTATATAACACACCTTAATAGCTACAAAACTATTAAAAGAGAAAACACATATGACAACCTCAATCTTGTTGCTAAAATCTTTACTTTTCTGGGTCAGTGAGATAGCTCAGCAGACTAAGCTCAGGGACCAGGGTTCAATCCCAGGTATCACATGCCACATTGTGAGACCCTATACCAAATACATTTAAGATGATGATAATGATAAAATCCTTGCTTACAGGAAGGAAAACATAAGCATATCATGGATTAAAGGCAAGATTAGAAAGAAATAAAAACTATGCTAGGAAATAAAAGCAATTCTTTCAAATGGTATAACTGGGGTCCCTAGGCAAGCTCTAAGCTACATTTCCTAGTCAAACAAGCACACCCTGGAACATACCTTCCCAGCCTAGAAAAACTGTCATAGAGGTGGGACCAAACCTGACAGAACAAGGAGAGAGAGGGTGGATGCTTGAAAGCCATCAAACATTTAGAATCTCAGTGCTGAAAATAGGAATGATATGGCAATACATCAGAGACTTAAACTACCAGAATCAAGTATGACAAGTAGAAAGGTTATCTTTACAGAAAGTGTCAACTTACACCCCCTCACATTTCCTAAAGAACTCGCTCTTTTTGGAGAATGATGTGATGCACAGAATCCTAAACCTACACTCTTATAAAACAGCAGTTAAAAAAAGAGGAAAAGCCAAACATGGAGAATATAACTACAATACACAGAAATGACAAATGATTAATATCCAACATAAATGTTGAATTACTAACAATCAGTTAAAAAGTGACAAATGGAAAAATAAGCCCCAGTCCAAAAATGAACAAAAGAAAAATTATACATGTCAAAATACACATATAAAAGTGTGTTCAAACTTAGTAGTAATCAGATAAACACAAATGAGAAGCACAGTATGTTACTATGCTAAAACTGGCAAAAAAAAAAAAAAAAAGGTGAGCAAAGTCAGATGTACAAGATATATACAGGTAAGAATTATATATATGCCTAAGATTTTTAAAGTTCAATACACATGAACATGAATTTACTTTTCTTTTTTACATACTATTTTCTTACTTTTGATTCTGTAAGAATCAAAAAAAAAATCTTACAGATTCTTACTTTTATATCAGAAAAAAAATTTTTCATTTATCCATTTTGAAAAGGGCAAAAGGACAAAGATTAAGTCAATATTTCAACAAATCTCTCTGTTTTGACAGCTTAAATATATGTCACAAGAAGGAACTACATGGCAAAAACTTGCAGATAGGGCTGGCACAGAGGATTATTTTTTTGAAATGACAGAAAAAAAGCAACAGGGAAGGAAAGAGGAAAGGAGGGGGGAGAAGAGCCAGATTGAGCCAGACTCAGTTGTTTCAACTTGTTCTTTTGCCTCAGAACTGCACTAGGTTTAATTTTATTTAACAAAGCTGGTGCACTGACAAAACAATACAAGTAGAGGCCACACAGCTCATGTGTCGAGTGGCAGTGCGTGGCACAACCATCCCATCATCTGCATGAACATCACAGGGCAACTCGGTTTGGTTCCCCTGCAGGGCACAAGCTCCCTGCAGTCTGTCTGTCCCTCTGAAATTTCTGCAAAAGGGCACAAAACAATTAGCAGAGAATTCTGGAAAGCAAGGAAATAGGAAAAACATGAAGGCAAGACAAAAGCCGGAATGGTCATCCACAGGGGGAATTTGCTGGTTTGCTTTTCTCGCCCATGAGTTCTCCCCAGAGTGGGCTCCAGTGGCAGGGCTGCACACACATCAGTGACCGCCAGCTCCGAGGGAAGTCTGTGTTTCTATGCATGGAGCTCGGGACTTCTGCGAGCCAGAGGATGCAGGGATGACCCTGGTGGGCAGAGTCCAGAAGGAGATGCTTGCACCTTGCATGACTCTTGCAGGCAGCAGCCACCATGACTCTGATACCACCCACTCTCACCCAAGTTGACAAAACTGAATAGAGATGTGACCCAATCCCACAGCAACCAACCCAAAGTACACCTGGTGCAGGAAGAACCTAGGAAATATTGCACTGGGATGCAGGCCCCACCCATGAGAAGCAAGTCACACCTAACGCCCCACCTGGTTGCTCACCTCCTAAAATGTTAGCTGCCCCCACAGGATGGTACATGACCCCAGTGCACACTACTCATCACTTGCAAGACTAGCACACAATACAGAATTATTTGACAAAGAACCAGGAATAGCTAGAAGTGGTAGTAGACATCTGTGATCCCTGCACTCTAGGAGGCTGAGGTAGGAGAGCCCCAAATTTGAGCCCAGCCTGGACAACTTGCTAAGGTTTTATCTCAAAACAAAAACAAACAAACAAAAAGGCTGAGGAGATAGAAAGGCCCTGGGTTCAATTCCCAGTACTGCCAAAAGAAAAAAATAAAAGAATTACACAACTGCCACACTTTCTCCACAGAAGTCAATTTCATATGATGTAGATATAGGAGCTATCAGACAGATACTTTAAAACAGTTTTAACTCTGTTTCAAGAACTTGGCAGGAAGGGAAGCATAGGCCTTCTCAGCAGGAAAGAAAAAGAAAAAGGAAATTATAAAACAAAAAGAAAGTTCTGAACTAGAAATTTTATTTGATGGG
The DNA here is from genome assembly GCA_004027165.1 of Ctenomys sociabilis. Classification (NCBI taxonomy): domain Eukaryota; kingdom Metazoa; phylum Chordata; class Mammalia; order Rodentia; family Ctenomyidae; genus Ctenomys; species Ctenomys sociabilis. Next base: position 2,733 of record PVKA01048487.1, read on the forward strand.
CACAGTAGCAGAATGAAAATAGCAGATAACAGAGTCAGTGATCATAAAGACAGCAACAGAAAGTAATCAATCTGAAAAAGTCAAAAAGGGGCAGGGGGAGTGAGCAGAAGCTCAGGGATTCCTGAGACAGATATCAAAAGATACAGCATGGCCGGGTAGATGGCTCAGTGGAATAAGCGTTTCCCTGGCAAGCACAAAGGCCTGAGTTCAATCCGCAGTTCCGCAAAAAAAAAAGAAAAAAAAAAGTTACAGCATGAGAATTAGACAAATTCAGAGAAAAGCACACTTGAGATACCAAAATCACACCATTAAATACCAACAAGAAAACATTTTGAAAGTTCCTATAAAGAGACAATACTAAGTATATATGAATAATAATTAAAACGATTATGAATATTTTTCTTCAGAAAGCATGAAGGTAGAATATAATAAAACAGAATCTTTAAATTACTAAGAAGATTAGGATCCTCCAATCCATAATTCTATATTCAATAAAAAAAGGAACATATCCCCAGCACACATGACCTATAAGAAATGCCAAGGCTAGTGTGATAGCTCAGTGGACTCAGTGCCTACTTACACAAGCACATGGACCGGAGTTCTATCCCTGGTACCACACAAGTGATACTGGTCCCATCCCTGGGTGTGCTGAGCTAGCCACCAAGTCCAGGTGTAGTGGCACATGCCTTGTGATCCCACCATTGAGGAGGCTGAGACAGGAGGATCACCAGGAGTCTGAGCATAGTGAGACCCTATACCAAATACATAAAATAGAAAAAAGAAAGAAGTGCCAAGGGAGATTTTTCCCACTGAGTGGAAGAAATACTAGAAAGAAACATGTATCTTCAAAAGGAAAAAGAGTCAGAAAAATCATAAGTACCTAGGTAAACACAAAAGGCTACTATTTTAGTCTTAAGGTATTTAAAATGAATATGGAAAAAGTATAATATTAAATGGTAAGGTTTTCAATACATGTAGACATAGTATATGTAACTATAACATTACAAAAGAAACCAGAGCCGGGCCTGGTGGCGCATGCCTGTAATCCCAGCACTCGGGAGGCTGAGGCAGGAGGATTGTTGTGAGTTCGAGACAAGCCTGAGCTACAAAGTGAGCTTAAGGCCAGCCTGAACTACTGCATAGGAAGACCCTGTCTCAAAAAGACAAAAAAAAAAAAAAAAAAAGAAAGAAAGAAACCAGAAAGGGTGATAGAATACTGTAATGGGTATTTTAATACAAATAGAAAACTTCAAGAAAAAAAACATACATAAAGATAGATATTTCATAATGATAAAAGGAACACTTCCTTGGGAAACTGTAAAGGCAATAAAAATGTATACCGCTTGCCAGGGAATAAGGTAGCCTGAAAAGAACGTGAAGAATTAGCAGAAAAAGGCCAAAATAGTCAACTCCATAATCAGTAGAAAACACCTTTCTGCAATTATAGAGTATGAAAACTAAAAAAACAAAAAGAAAGAAAATCGCTAGACACAGAAGAGCTGAACACTACTAGGCAATTGCTTTGATATAACGGACACTTATAGAATACTCTACCATAGATTTCCTCTCAAGAGAAATGGAGACATGGCTGTGTAAGGGCTTTTCTACAAATACTTTCAGCAGCTTCCTATTTAATAGCCAAAACTGGAAAAGCTCCAATGACCATCAGCAAATGAAGAGATAAACCAATTGGGGTGGGTTTCTACAATGAAACAGCAGTACAAGTCAAAGGTAATGAACTCATCTGACCTTGGTCATATGCATACCAGTAAGAAAAGACTCCAGAAGCATTCAGGAAGGTAGCCAGGCATACAGGCCACATGCTCTGTGAAGCTGTGATCAGGGCTGCCCAAAGCCCAAAGGAAGGGCTGGCTGCAGAAAGAGCACGGGGGAACTTGGTTAGCGACAAAAATGCTTATTATTTTGATTGTGGTGAGGGCTTCTTAGGTGCATACAAATGTCTAAAACTGAAACCAGGCATAGTGACATACACCTGCAATCCCAGTGCTGGGGAGGCTGAGACAGGATTACTATGAGTCTGAGCTGTGCAGTGAAACCCTGTACCAAATACATAAAATTTAAAAAAATAAATAAAAAGGAAAGCTTTATTTCCTCTCATAGTTTTGGAGGTTTCAGGCCATGGACAGCTGGCCCAGAATTTTGGGACCTGTGACATCATCATGACAACAATTTATGGGAAAGAAGACTCCTTACATCATGGGGGCCAGGAAACAAAGAGAGGCCAGAAAGGGCAGGGATCCCAATATATACCAAGGGCACTGCCCCAGTGGCCTAGCTTCCTTCTACCAGGCCCACCTCTCAAAGATTCTAGCACTCTCTGATAGCACCAACGAGGAGGACCACACCTTTAAAAGATGAGCTAATACAGAGCCACTTAGATCTAAGTATAGCACTGCCCTACCGAAGTTCTAGTACTCAGATGGAGAAGGCAAGTCTTACCCATTTTTGTAGTGTCCCTTTGTCTAGCATACTAAAGATACAAGGTATATAGGCAGCTTATCTACTTGTATCTAACACCATCAGTAAAGGTAAAGTCTTAGGTCTTGTAATCCAAATGTTCTCCAACTTAGATCAGTAACATTAATTCCCGTAGCTGTATGTAGTATACAGATCATCTATCAAGAGGAGGAACAGACTGAAAGCAAGTTCACACTCATACCAAGAAGAACCCCTGAGCATGCCAGGTGGGCAACCACACAGAGACAAGGTCCACAATCCCTTGAAAATGCGCACATAATGCATGCACACTTCACACACCTATGCCAGCATCAGTCCACCTTGGATGTAATCAGCATGAGACGCTTGCACAATCTTCTCCAGCCCTCTCTCTCCTCACTCTGCCTACTGTTCCTCTCTTACAGACACTTACACACAACACTGTAGTCCCTGCTGTATGTCTGTGTGTACTGTGGTGATCTACAGGCTGGCAAGAACTCACTGAGTTTTCTGTAAACTTAGCAGGACTTCAGGAACTGCTGGATAAGAAAATGAGGAAACAGTGACTGTTTAAAACTGGAAACTGTCCGGGCATGTGTTTGGAAGAGTTTCCCAAAAGAATCAATTTTTAAATTTTTAAGGAAGCAGATCCCATTATTTTCCACTAAAGATCCTCTTCTTTCCTCTTGGTCTATGTACAGTCTTCTAAATTTCACAGGAGCTCAGTCAAAGGTAAATTCGTTCCTGTTCCATCGCAGACCATAGTCATCCCTGGCAACACTTTAGACAGTCATTGTCCTGTGCCACAGGAAAAGACATAAGCAGCCTGACTCAGCCAGGAAACAAGCCTGTAGTATTTGGGGACGTGACTCAGTGCTGTCCTCAAACACCTTCTCAGAAAAAACAGAAAGTCATCATGAAAATGGTCACCAATCACATTGCAATCAGCAAGTGTAAGGAGCCTGAAAGCAGTGATGAGAATACTACACTCTAAGAGAAAATAAAGTAAAATTCTATAAGCCATTTGGAGAGCCTTACTCCATGTCTCAAAACACGTATCTGCCATAACCCAATGCAATGTGCAAAATGTTTTCACTGACTACTTAAATTAGAAATCCCATCTCATCCTTTGACTAAATGCCCTCTATCATAGAAGATAACCTACAAGGTGGCATAGCCCTTCCAAAAGGTATCTAAGGGCCAGCGATATAGCTCAGTGGACTAAGCTCTGGCTTAGGTAAGCACAGGAGCCAGGGTTCAATCCCTGGCACTGCATGCCATACAGGCCCCACTCCCAGGCTCGCTGAGCCAGAGATGGAGTCTGGGTGTGGTGGCACACACCTATAATCCCAGCTCTAGAGAGACAGAAACCAGGAGGATCACTAAGAGTCCAAGCTGTATAGTGAGACCCTGTAGATCCTGTACTCAATACATAAAAAAAATAAAAATTTAAAAAAACATGTAATTTACCACTCAGGCAGCCTTGAAGGATGGTTAGCTGCTGTAGAAAGACTTGGGTCAGCTTTACTGGCAAATCTAGCTATTTGGTCTGGGTCACCTTTCTCAGGCTCCCTAGAAAAGGGATACAGACAGCATCTGTTTCAGAGCCTTCTGGTTAAGGTTATGTGGAAGACAGTGTAGACAGCATGCTTTCTGCAGTGCTGGCATACAGCACAGCTCAAATGATGCCAGCTCCTGTCATTGCTCCAACATCAGCTCATCCCGTTTGTTATTTCAGAGCTTCCCTAACCCTGCATTAGAACCTTAATGGAGACTCTACAACTATCCTTTACACTGCTAAAGACTGGGAATGAGGAAGGGGAGAAAAAGAGGAAAGAGAAGGGAAGGAAGGAAGAACATGCAGGAGTGAAGCAGGGAGTGGAGAAGGAACAGAACTGGAAGGATGACATCACCAGTCCCTTCCAGACTGCAGTAACTCAGAATGCAGAAAACCAGCTGTATTTGCCAGTAACATGTGCAGCTGGGGACTGCTAAGCACAGAATTTAAAATTTGTATCTGCAGAAGTTAAAATACCTTGATCTCCAAGAACACAGAAAAGAACTTTGTTGTAGTAACTTCACATTTAAAGAGCAAAATCTACACAAAATTTCTTTTAAAAATTGCTCATCTTCTATTTGTTAGTCTCTCTCTCTTACAAGCTATGCAATTTAAATTTTATGGGGACAATTTCCAAAAATTTGAAGTACATCCTACCATCACTATGAATCACCAAAGTGTATTTCCATCTCAGAGGTGTATTTTACTCTGCCATTCCCTTCAAGAATACCTGACATGGCTGATCCATGTGTAGAACAGTCATCTCATTAATTTATAATACCAAATTAGAAACTTGTTTCAGATAACTACATTGGGCCAAATTATTACATGAATAAACCTCATATTAAGCCCAGGAAGATACTAGACAATGTACAAGAACACACAATTTAAAGGGACAGCAGATAATACCAGCTGGTCACCACACAAATAAAAATCACAGATGTTATGTGAGGTCAGCTCCTACCCAAGAGGATATTAAATCTGAAATATTTTCCTTCACATTTTGAATTCAGCTTTTTCTATTCAATATATATATATATATTATATATATATATATATATATATATATATATATATATATATATTATATGTATATATATCAACTGATTTTTCTTTTCTTTCTGTTTCTGGTTACCTTTTGTGTTTCCTTTAAATTCAATCACTCAGCTTAGAATGATGGACACAGAGATGGCTACAGACCAAAGCAGTAACTGGTTGTACTTACTTAGAAATTGATTCTGGAATTTGCAGGGTGGCTGGTGTTGAAATATTTCCATGAGGAAGACCCTCCGTGGATGAAAGTCTCTCATCATCAGAAAAAAATTTAAGTATTACAATATCAACAACTGATTTCCTGTGAATGTTTACTATAATAACCAGACTCTTGGCCATCACTTTATATATAGCACCTCAGTTACCCTCCACACCGGCACATCTAGGAGGGCATCAATGAGTCTGTTACACTGTGAGAAAACCAAGGATCACAGCAAATTAGCAACTTGCCTGAAGACACACAGCTGTTAACTGGAAGAGTTGGAACAAAAACCCCTGCCTGGGTTTCTGGCATCCAAGTGCAAGTCTCACAGGTCCTTTGCACGGGCCCTAATTTCAATCTTTCCTAAACCCCACTAATAGGACAATCCCTCAAATATCTGAAAAACACCCAGTAGCATCTGGTTTTCCCTCACATTCTTCAGCAGAATGCAGACATCTGTGGATTTATGAAACCCAGACCCTCAGAGAGGAAGAGACATAAGAGTAAATCTAAGGGAAAAGTGAAATAAATCTTCTAGCTCCGGTTGCTCTTAGCTTCTGGTTTTGATGGTCAGTTTTAGAGGTCACATCCCTAAGCAGTATCCTCTCAGTTCTGCTACCAGCAACATTTCTTATGTACAGTCACTACGCTATGGTAAAAATTATTCTAGCAGTTTTTTAGTAGACAGCTGCTTTTGTCTAGCTCAACCTACAACCACAGACCCTTCAATTTGGGACCTGTGGGATTATCAGATGTATGACCTCTTGAGCACCTAAGGTCAAAGATGCCATCATCAGATCATACTACTATGCATCCAATGAGGAGTACCAAAGTTGGACTATGCATGTGCAGGCTCTTCATTAACTTTCTTTGCTTCCAGCAAATCCTCCCCATGGGCAAGCCAGATAGCTCAGTAGATTAAATCATCTGCTTAGGCAGGCACATGGACTGGGGTTTGATCCCTGGCTTACCATGCCAGCCCCACCCCTGGGCATGCTGAGATGGCGATCATGACTGGATGTGGTAGATACAGACCAAGCCTATAATCCCAGCTCTTGGGAGGCTGAAAACATGAAGCTTGCTGTGAGTCCAATCTGTGTAGTGAGACCCTGTAGTAATACATAAATAAAATCCTTCCCCATGCTTCAACCCATTCTGTCTCTTTATTTCGTACATAAAGCATAAACATAAATCATACCTAAGGCATAAACTACTGGGTCTCACTTCTTTACTATCAGCATCCTATGTATAAACTCTCTTGCAAAATTCATTGTGCAGTGCTGAGCATTCAGTACAGTCAGCAAAATGGGCCTCACTAAGTGACCAGGGTGAGGAGGGACAGCCAGGCACTCCATCTCCCAACAACACAAGATCCCACACTTTCTGCTATCCTGTCTCTTTGGTTGTACTCCAACTCTCTTCTCTAGCCCCAAGAACTGACACCATAGACCATGGTCTCCACACTGTTAGTCACTAAAAAGGACTCCTCATCTGTTCTGCTATAGAAAGTCCTATAACCGAGTGGGAAACAGAGCTGGCCTCCAGTGAACGTCCTGGGGAGAGGACAGAAGGGCCTGGCAAATCCACCAGCTGCTGTCACTTAGTGCTTACTGTGCATACACTGAGCTCACATGCCAACCTTGTACTTTCCCTTAATAATTTCCACTCCAAACAATTTCAAATTAAATTCAGATAACTTATTTAAAAAAAAAAAAAACTCACAGCTCTGAAACTGTTTAGAAAAAGTCAGTTGTCAAAAGTAATGCCCTTACAGAAAATACCTGGGAAAATCTTTCTCAAATATATATAGATAAAAGCAGAATTTAATCAGCGACCTTAACTTTCCACTTTCCCTCAGTTAATGGCACTGCCTATGTGGAAGTGGGCAGAGGGCTATGAGTTTTGGGCCTGAGTGTTTTTATACTATGTTTTGTATATTTATGAAATACCTGCTGCACTCGGGATACACAGTGAATGCAGTAAGACAAAGCTATTACACGTTGGCTTTGTTCTTTTTGGAAGACAAACTGCACTCAGGTGACATGTACCAAGGCAGCTGGTGCTAACAAGGAAGACCTGCAAAGATGAGACACCCATGCCAGATGAGCTGGGAGAAGTGAGGCCTTCAGAGTCAAGCACCAGAGAGGAGTCTGGCAGCCTCAGAGGAGAGGAGCGTGGCACTGCTGCCCAGAGGAGCAGCCAGTACAGCCCATGGCACGGCAAGGCAGTGTCCCTTTCAACACCTGTAAACACAGCACAGGAATTTTCTTTTTTTTTACCTGAATTCACCAGCTGCTGTTCCATTACCCCACAGCCAAGAACCTCCAGCCATTCTCCATGGAACTTGATTTCCATCTCGAAGGAAGGATGAGTAAAAGGAAAGTAGCAGTCCACCCAGCGAACCTCCAGCCCTGCAGGGGTGCCAAAGAAAAACAGGAAGCATTACAGGGCTATCCTTCCCTGTGATCAAGTTTGCCATTTAGCTAATGACACCAATTACTACATTCTGAGTCAAATAAATAGCAAACAAACTAATTTGCAACATGTTAGAGTGAGGCAATAAATCTTAAAACTTGTGAAAAACTAGGCATGTCTCTCCCAATATGAAAAACACTTTGTGTAGTTCCAGGACCCTCTAAAACCAAATCAATCACCTGTCAATTTCCTGGAACCACTTGACAGTAGAGAAAATTAGGCCAAGATCAGGCAAAGGAGGGTAATTCTGTTAGCTTCTATAAATGGCAATGGCATCATTTCAGTTTTTAAAATAAAAATATTTTTCTGTATTGTCCTCCAAATTTGCATAGTAAGTGATAAAAGAAAGACTCGGAGAGGCCTCGTGTTTAATTATAAGGGTAAAAGGATGGACAGGGTAAAAGACAAGGGAAATTCATCAACTAACAGATGCAGTGAGAAGAATAAGACTTTGACCTTTCTAAACCGAAATTAAAATCTTCACTTAGGGCCCACCACAGCCTACCACCAGGCTTTCCGACTGTGCCCCCTGGACCTACGACCCTCTGGACAGTAAACCTCTCAACCTGTCCACAGCAGCAACTACAGTTCTCTTCGTGGGCTGCTCTTCTGTCCCAAGTATTTGCTGGTTGATATAATTCCGCTCTCTTATGTACAACCTAAGTGGACCTATTCCTTCTTCCCTAAATCTTTATTATTCAAGAACTGCTCTTAGCTCTGGTCCTGTGGCCCTATTTCCAACTGCTCCCTGCCCCTGTTGCTGATATTTTTTGGAACTTGGCCCAGAACTTCAGCATTTTCTGGCTAACATCTATAATGGCTCAATAAACACTTCTATTTCAGAGATCCCTTGGTCTCAAGAGTTTTGGCTTTACATAACTATATGACTAGTTTAATAAAAACTGATCAACTCTCATTCTGGTGAATATGTTATTAATTTTAGAAAATTGCTTATAAGAGACCAAAAAATTATCATATTATTAATACAATAAGATTTATTTGCCAGATTTAAAGAAAATATTTAATAAGCAAAACATTTTTTCTATGGATGAATCACAAATATACTTATATCTAAATAAATACAAAAAGTTACTCTAAACACCAGAATGAATTTTCAATGGGCAAGCAGAAAATGTGCCCCTTTTGACTGATGATATTATTGTCTAATAAAGGAAAAGGCCAATGAACTATTCTCAGGACACTACCGAGCAGGGATCCCAGCAGAGGAGAGCACGGAACCGACTCTCCCTGGTGTCACCTGCCCTGCGAGTTGAAGTACTCAATGTGCTAACTCAAGGCTATCTGTGTTTTAAACCTTATGGAAATCAGAATGAGAAATGAATAAAAATAATAAAAATTACAAATTACAAATAAAGAGTAAAATAAAAATAGATAATCGGAAGTAGGGCGAGAAATCTGCCAGTGGGAAGGAATCAAGCAACAGAAGCCAGAGAGGGTGAAGAGGAAACCGGATGTGCTCCATACGGGTACCACCTCCATGCAAGAGCACAAACATCACATACTGTAAGAATGCACTAATAATGGTATCTTTAAAGATAAAAATTCCTTTTATGTCTTAAGCACTTACTGTGTCTCTATGACCACACTCACAGATACAGAAAAGCTCCTGCTGGAAAGGTCAAGTGTCATGCCCAAGGTCACACAGCCAGCAGATGACCAGAAGAAGCCCTCATCTGCTCAATTCTAAAACTTTGACCTCACAATGAAAAAGCAATTCCCTAGCCTGGTGTATCAGCACCCTCCTTAATCCCAGCACTCTGAGAGGCTGAGGCAGGAGGACTACAACACGTTCAAGTCCAGGCTGGCAACTTGGCAACTCAGGGAGATTTTGTTTCAAAACAAAAGACAGAAAAGGCTAGGCATGTTGCTTAGCACAAAGGTGCTAGGTTCAATTCCCAGTACTGGAAAAATAATACCGTGCCTGGCATCAAAAATCAGATGAGAACAGTATTATGAGACACAGGTCCTTCCCTGTGCCTCAAATTCCAAAGAAGAATATAGACCTTTCTCTGTTCTGTCTTAGCTGTGCTTATTTTCTTGGTTTCCTGCTGTCTATGCTAAGTGTGAAGTGATTTTTGCAGTAATACAGTAACTCCCCCTGTTTTATATATGGCACAGAAGACAGGCACAAAGTTGCACCTGAAGAAAGGGTACAATCTGACAAATCTGACAGCTATAACCTGAAACATCACCACAATGAAATAGTAAACATATCTGTCAACCCTAAAAGCTTCCTTGTATCTCTTCGCAGTCTCCCCCCTCTACCTATAGCCACACCCTTTTCTTCTGGTCCTCCACGTCCCCAGGCCCACTCAGATCTGATGCCACAGGTGCACTGATAAAAATGGAATCATGTAGAATGTGCTCTGGTCTGGCTTCTTTCACTCAGCGTAAGTACTTAAGATTCAGCCATGCTATTACACATAGCAACAGCTTATACTGCTGAGTAGATCTTACCTAGGTCTTTCTGTGGGTTGGAGAGGGGTAGCTGCACCTCTTGCAGGCCATTAAGGAAATGTCGCCAAGTTGCCTGAGTAGTCCACACTCCTCTGTGCAAAGCACACACGTACAGACTACTGGCTTATTTACAACCATATCTAAGAAGATTCGGAATCTGTATACCTGTGTACTTACCCTTCTTTGGGATATACAATTCCCCATCAATATTTTTATAAAAAGCACAAAAGACAATCCTCTGGCAAGCAAAATGTGTAAAGCCTTAGGACACAAAACTGGAGCCAGGCAGACCTGAGACAAAAATTACCTGTGTCCTTCTTCAACTTCTACTGGGTAAGTACAAGTCATTTTATGCCAACAGTTTAGAAAAATAAATCTTGTGCACCTAGCTTTTTTATTATTAGCTTGAATCTTAGCAAAAACAGACACAGAGTCAGGGCTAACATCCCAATTTTATATCATATGATTATATATTATCCAAGTATTTGGAACACCCTAGGTAATGTCTGCACAAGTTAATTTCCTGAATGAAAGATCCTTTTTGTCCACCTACAGAGTTTAGTCTACATAGTTTTGCACTACTGAGCTTTACATCTCACAATTATTATAAGCTTCTGCATGTCAAAAGAAATTGTCAACAGAGTGAAAAGACAACCCACAAACTTTGAAAAAATCCTAACTAATAAGCAATCAGACAGAGGTCTACTGTCTAGAATTTATAAAGAACTAAGATATAACAGGGCCCTCAAATTTAAAGACCCAATTCAGAAATGGGCATCTGAGATGAATACACACTTCTCAGAGGAC
>PVKA01048488.1:0-13761 GCA_004027165.1 Ctenomys sociabilis
AATAACTCACTATTGTTGTGGAATGCTGGACTGTGTTGGATTGTGTTGTCGAGTTCAAGCACCTAAGTTAGTTGAATGACAATGGAGTGCCCACCTTTGACAGGTGTAGACAAAGGAAGGGGTATAGAAAGAAAAAATCATGATGTGTGTGTATAGACAGTACAGTTGGGATAGATAACGCTGTGCTTCTACATAATTCAATAAGAGGCAAGATCTGCACTAATGGTGGTTGGACAGGATATTATGTCGGCTTCTAGTACTATGGTCATCCACTAGGAAAATAATTACTGAATTTTTGATATAATTCAGGAATAAAAAATAAGATAAATAAGCAGCTACACTCTTAATTCACTGATAAGAGATATCTGCTAAAATAATATGTGTAAATATAATATCATGTATGCACCTTGTACAATACCAAAACATTATGAAAACAGTTTGCAATGTATTAATTTATCGAATCTGTATTGTTAGGGTGTCTTGAAACTGTCTGATTGACATTTGTAGTTCAATAAAATAAAAAATAAATAAAAATAAATAAATAAATAAATTTATAAAAAAGGAAAAATAATAAAAAAAAGAAAAATCAAGGTTCCCCTTCACCATGGAATATTAAAGGAACTGATGAAAAAAATTTAAATTAGAATTGAGAAGACTACATAACAATATGAAAAATATTTATAAGATGAGGTCAAGTGCTAAAAACAAAATACCATATTGTCTATTCACTATGAATGCAATTATGGGGAACATAGTTACATATGGATAGAACTAAAACAACCACACACACACACACATGCACTGATGGAATTGGAATTTCACTCCAACTGGGGGATCAGGTTCAAGACCTTACCTTTTTTGAAAAATGATCTTTAATATTATTGTATCTTTTAGCGCAGAATAAGGGGAAATTCTTAAAAAGACACTGTTTTCTCCCTGGTTTTAATGTGGATTTTACTTGCTCCAAATAGTCATTTTCATTGGAAAATTTAAGAGTCCTTTGAAAATAAATTGAATATGGAAAATAGTGTGTGGTTCATTTGTCTTAGCCAACTGAGAATCTTTCTCTGGGTAATTAACGTAAGTTGAGGATTGTTTTCATTGCACATGTTTCAGTGGTATTGATTTCACTATGATATACAACAGAAATCACATTTATATCAAATATTTGCCGATGTTTATAGAGCTATGGATATGAAATAAGAGAGCTAAGAAGTGACACACATTTCATTTTTAAAAGGCTTAGCCGGGCATGGTGGCGCATGCCTGTAATCCCAGCACTCGGGAGGCTGAGGCAGGAGGATTGTTGTGAGTTCGAGACCAGCCTAAGCTACAAAGTGAGCTTAAGGCCAGCCTGAACTGCATAGTGAGACCCTGTCTCAAAAAGACAAAAAAAAAAAAAAAAAGGCTTATTTCCTGAGACCACAATAGTGTTTTTGTGTTTGTTAAAATTTATGTAACGACATTAATATGAATTCAAGCCTTGATTTTTTTTAAATTTTATTTTATTGAGAGACAAATACCAATGAGACAATTTCAAAGCTGAATAATAGGACAGTTTCAATAATTAATACATTGTGCATTGTTATTTTTTTAGTGGTTATCCATAGTACAAGAAGTAGACAGGATATTCTGTCCAAACACTATTACTACAAATCTTTCTACTCATTAAATTAGGTGAAAGTAGCTGTGTATCTATTCTAACTATTGTGTCTAAACAAATGCAAAATGATCCTTCCTTTGTAGCCTCTTTTTTTGTTTAGTCCTGTCAGAGATGGGCATTCCATTGGCATCTAAATACTATAGGTACGTGAATTCAGCAAAACAATCTAACACAGTGCAGCAGTTCACAACAGTAGTGGGTTATCTGCAGAAGTTGTTGAGTTGAGCCTTTCACAGCTCAGCATATTAATATGGTCAAGCCTTGCTTTTGATAATATGCTGTTGATAATGGACATATATGATGAGAGTCAGTTGTTGGGATGACACAGTTCCTCAGATATAAGCTTCATGATGCTGTTGCTTGGATGGTTTAGATCTAGAATGTCCTCCAAAAGCCTCTTGGGTTTAAAAATCATTGCATCATGGAGGCACTGGAAGCATCAGTGGATTCATCCACTAATGAATTCAGTAACTGATTATTCTTCTAGAAGGTAAGAACCTGGTCAGAAAGAGTGAATCAATTGGGAATAGATTTGGAAAGAAGAGCTTGTTCCCACCTCTTCCCTTCTCTCTCTGCATTCTGAGAAGACACAGACTGAGAAACTTTCTTCTGCCCAGGCCCTTCCACCCAATATTTCTGCCTTGGATCCAATCATGTAAGGACTGAGACCTCTGAAACCATGAGCCCAAAAAAACCTCTCATCCTTTGAATTATGGGTGTTGGGTATTGTGTCCCAGTGTCATAAAGTAACTGTGACAGTCACCTTGGTTCTATGTGGGCTAGACTCCACAGGCCAGTTGCTCTTACTGTGGGAGTGTCTCAGATCTGCATTAAGTTTGAAGTAAGCAATATGGATGGAGCATTTTTGTGCAGGGTTATTATCCATCCAACACATAAGGTAAAGAATCATGCCAGCATGCCATAGTTGATATGAGTCATGTGAACAAATCCTTTTATGGTTTGTGTCTGGATATCTCCCTCAAGCCTTGTGCAGTCATAGGGTGGGCTTTTAGAGTTTGTGATTGATCCATTGTCCAATGTTGAGATTATGGGTGTGAGTGCTACACCTGCCCTGAGTCAGGTAACCTGCATACAATATGAAGGAGGAAAAGAGTCTTGCTCTTCTTCCTGTTCATCACTTTTCCTCTTGTTGCATTTGCTGTTCTCTACCACCACGAACTGTTGCTCTTATACCACACCACTCTGCCTTGGAGCCAGCAAAGTATGGCCTGAAACCTCCACAGGCTGTGCTAAATAAATCATTCCTTCCTTAATTTTGGGTGGCAGGTACCTTGTCTCAGCAATGAGAGAAAAGTAGCCAAGACAAATCCTCAAATCCTGGTGCCCCATTTGCTGTTTGTGTGACCTTGGACAAATTACATCACCTTTCTGTGGTTGAATATTCTCTTATGTAAAAATAATATTGTGACAGATCCCACCCCAAAGGCTTGGTTTGATTATTATCTGAGTTATTATCTGATACTTAGCCTAATGCCTGACATACACTAATAGCTTCATTAAATGGAAAACACTATTATTAGTGTATGCAACATACCTTGCTAAGTAATAAGTTGTTTAACTATCTTCTCTATTATATTATAAATTACCTGAGGAGGGGCTATGTTGACTTCATTATTGACAGTCTTGGAAATAGTGGTTGATCAAAACTATCTGTGAAATGAATTTTTAAAATGCTTAATAATTTGTGAAAATGTCAGGAAGCATGATATGTAGTTCCTGCCCCTCATGAGCTTAAAGATGTGATAAAATAATTAAGAATTCCTTCAGAAGAAGGAATTTAAATCCGGAGCTCCATAAACATTGGCCAACTTTGCAGGAGTGAGAGAAGTACATAAACAAGATGGGGCCTGCAAGGAAAGATTACTTGAACTCAAAATACCAGACTTTGAATAATATTCTGCTTCTTGGCTGTGTGCCTTTTGGAATGTCAGCAACCCTTTCTGAGCCTCAGTTCCTCCTCTTCTCCTCACAGTGTTAATACATTCATATAATGTATGAATATGTTCTTTGAACTGAAAAGCAGCATATAGAACTAAAGAGGGGTCATTATTCTAAATGGTATCAATGCTATACTAGAAAGAGTAAGTTTCAGATGAATGGATCTTAATTTTCTGCAACAGATATGGGGTTTCCAAAAAAAAAAAAAAAAAAAAAAGATTCTGATGGTCCAATTACCATTGGTATATTGTCCCTTAAAATGTTTTCAGTATTTTCACTTCTTAGAAATAGAGGATAAGGCCTATACACTAGTCTACCTGTTATTATTTTATCTAATGTCTTGCTTAAATTGTTTCTAAGGTCAAGGTAGTCAGTTGGTAACTCTTTTGAGGATGCTAAAGTTTCTTTCTGCCCCATTATGAATGATGTACAAATCAATTTGGAAATGTGGTTGTAAAAATAGAATTTAGAGTTTTAAGAACTTTCTACACTTTCAAGTACCTCAGTGCCCTCCTCACAAAGGACTCTCTGAAATTGTTACAGCTGCTGCACTATAGTAGAAATCCTCCACTGACTTATGTGCACAAAGAGGGAGGAAGTTTGTAGATAGGTAAGGAGGAAGTGGGTGGGTCTAGTATTGATCAAATTACAGAATACAGGAAACATGTGCCACATGAGAACTATATACACATACATTTCATTTCATCTTACTGTCTTCAATAGTTATATATAGATTTAAGAACTACTTGGTGATTTGTTACTGCTGTTGGAAACAGAAAGTGGGCTCTTCATGTTTTGCTATGAGAGAGGTCAAACTAGTCCTGGGTACCATACAATCCTTAGGAAGTTGCAGAATTTGTTTATTTGATTTAAAGTTTCCAGACTTTTATTTTACAGTGCATGGTGAACTTTAAGTGATATAGACAACAATCATAACGAGGTAGCATTGATATTGAAGTGGTATCCAGAAAAGGGTACATTACAGCCTATTACCAGAAAGGCTACAAATACTTCTTTTTTTTTTCCCTTTCTTGACCTTCTATATGAAATTACTTATCTGCCAGTGCCAGTCAGGCACTGTCCCACTGAGCTCACCTTGATCTCCATTACCTCCACTGGGACAAAAAAAAAAAAAAAAGACTTCTTCCAGGCAGGAGGCCCAGGAACTTGTACACTGAGCATTTACACACAAGAGGTCACCACACATTATGAAAGTTCTAAGGCCAACAGCACAGAGATTATCAGTCAGAGGCTATGGGTTCAGATAGTGTATGAGTAGTTTATCTATCAGATATACATCCCAAATAGCCTTTTCCCAGTCTAATATATCACTATCACTGATCTGAAAGGAGAAAGAAGTGAAGAAGTATTTTCTAAGTGTCATCCTAACAAGGGTAGATTCCAACCCATGAAGAGGATGCTTACTTGATTTTACCCACATTGAAATTTCCACTCAAGATTTGCAGGCACCACTATCAATTTTCAAGATGGATTTAATGAAGTTATAAGAATAGAAAAATAGATGAGTTTGCTGCACCACGCCCACCTCCAGGCCACTGCTGAGGATACATGGAATATATGTCATATTCTTTACCAACCATTGAGCATTTCAGTTGTTTTCTGGCATTGAAGAACATCCAGTAGTGTTTACAAAGTACCACTCGACAGTCATGGTTGCTCTTCATAAACAACCTGTTTCAAACTATTTCAACTTCCTAAAACTCTTCTTAAATCTTCATTCTAGTTCTGGGACAGAAATGAAGGTTTCATTCTTATAAAACAAGAATGAATTTTTTATGGTAAGAAGTATGGAGGTTGTTTATAAATCTAAATATGGAAGTAATAGGCCATCTAGTAATCCCACACCTAGGTATATCGATCAGACAAAGAATATGAACCACAATATCCTAAAAGTACCTTCACTCTCATAATTACCAAATGTTCATCCTAACCAGTATAGATTCCTACTCATACAATAATTGCATTAAAAAAAATAACTGAGTTGTGGAATAAACCAAACCACCTATCAACTGACAAAAACATAAAGAAACAGTGGTGGGTATGCACCATGGAATAGCACACTATGCTGAATACAATTGAAAACATTTCATTTGCGACCATATGGAAAGGTATGCAGCCATTTGGAGGGTGTGTTTACTTTTATTTGTGTTTAAAATTAAAATAATGCGTGATTCTAGTACGTAATCATTAAATTTATCATGAGGCCTTTGTACATGTATGGAAACTATCTTAATTCTTTATTTTTTATTGAAGAACAAAGAGCAATGAGGTAATTTCAAATCAAATTTACAGGACAGATTCCATAATTAATACATTGCATATTGTTTTCATAGTGTTTTTTTTGTTGTGCAAGGTACATATATGATATTCTGTTTACAAACACTATTAGAGCAGATGTCCCTAATCAATGAATTAAGAGAATGTAGCTGTATACTTATCTTATTTTTTAAAGCTGAATTATAGCACATTTTCAATAATTAATACTTTCTATCTTGTTATCTTCCTAGTGGTTGTCCACAGTACTAGAAGCCCACATTATATCTTATCTAACCATTATTAGTACAAATCTTGCTTCTCATAGAATTATGCAGAAGTATTGCATATTTATCCTAGCTGTACTGTTTATACAAACACAGCATGGCTTTACTTTGTATCCCCCCTTTTTTTTGTTTATACCTGACAAAGATGGGCACTCCATTGTCATTAAACCATTATAGGTGCCTGAACTCCATGACACAATCAAACACAGTCCAGCAGTTCACAATAATACTGAGTTATCTGAAGAAGTTTTTGACTACAGCAATTTATAGCTCAAATTATTATTATGGCCTTATTTTATATACCTCATTTTTATACTTTTCTGCTGGATAGTTAAGACTGAGATACAGCAAGACCTAACTAACAAAGATGTAGTTTTTGTATCTGATGAGGTCAGTCAAGTCCCTGTAGATTTTATCCTATAATCCTGTACCTTACACTGTAGATGCTTTGTCTGTGTCAACTGTGTGGATGAGTCACGGCCATTGCTTGACCACTTTGATCGCTGTGAGAGCCTGAGAGAAAGTTTTCTCTCCATGAGACTCTCCTTAGGCACACTGTAGATCATCAATCACCTTCCTCTGTGGCTCCATAATCTCCTTGATCAGAAAATTTGGGGCACAACTGAGTTCCATGAAGTTACAGTATGGGTTCTCCTGTGTCCTGATTCTTTACTGACCTGGAAAGGCTAGAGCCAAATTGTTGGCTGACCTTGTGGCCTTTCTGTTTCTCCAATTTTTGATCTTTGAGCTTAGGTTTGTAACCATCCAGAAGAGAAGCTGATTAGTACCATCCAGTATATGACGTTCAGTTTGCCTTAACTATCTCTCTAAATTCTTTTCAGTTGTTGTTATACATTTCTATTTGTATTTCTTCTTTTCACTTTTTATACTAGGGAGACTATGTGATATTTGCACATGTGTGTCTGGTTTATTTCACCTATGAGTATATGTTCAAGTGGCATTCAGTTCAATGTAAATGCTTCAAGTTTATCATTCTTTGTAGCTGAGTAATATGCCATTATATAGAAATGCTACAACATTTTCAACCATTCCTTATGTGACAAGCACCTTGGTTGTTGCCAACATTTGCCTATCACAAATTGTGCTGCTATAAACATAGGTACACATATATCACTATGATATGATGTTTTTACTTCCTCCAGGAAAATTCCTAGTGGAGGATAGCTGGCTTGAATGGGATTTCCAGTCCTAATGTTTTGAGAAGTCTCCACATTGATCTCCACAATGGTTGCACCAGTCTACATTCCAACCAGCAGTGAAGAAGGGTTCCCTTTTCCCCACAACCTCTCCAACATTTATTGTTGGTTGACTTCTGTATGATAGCCATTCTTTCTGGAGTGAGATGGTATCTCAGTGTTGTTTTAATTTGCATTTCACGGATGGCTAGTGATGTGGAACATTTTTTCTTGTATTTATTTGCATCTTTAATTTCATCCTCTGAGAAGTGTGTATTCATCTCAGATACCCATTTCTGGATTGGGTCTTTACATTTGAGGGTCTTGTTATATCTTAGTTCTTTATATATTCTCGAGAGCAGAACTTTGTCTGATTGCTTATTAGTTAGAAATTTTTTTCAAAATTTGTGGGTTGTCTTTTTACATTCTTGATAATTTCTTTTGACATGCAGAAGTTCCTCAAGAAGAGTTCATCCCAGTTGATAATTCTCTCAAGTGTTTCACATGTGAATATGTTTGTTCATGAACTCTTTGCCTACCCCTATGTCTTCAAGAGTTCCTCCTACATTCTCTTCCAGTAGAATGAGTTTTTATGTTTTAATGTTTAGATCTTTAATCCATTTTGAATCTAGCTTAGTGCATGGTGATAGACCTGGTTCAAGTTTATTTTTTGACATGTAGTAAGCCAGATTTTCCAGCACTATGTTTAAAGAGTCTAGCTTTCTTCCAGTAAGCTTCTTTTGCTCCTTTGATGAAGATCAGGTGACTTAGTCTGTTCGCAGAGGACTCTGCATCTTCTAATCTATTCCATTAATCCTCAGGCCTATTTTGTTGCCAGTACCATGCTGATTTTATCACAGTGGCTTTGTAGTATAATTTCAAGTCAGGAATTGTGATGCCTCCTGTCTTCTCTTTATTGTCCAGGATTGCCTTTGCTATTCTAGGTCTTTTCTGCTTCCCAATAAATTTTAGGAATGATTTCTCTAGGTCTGGGAGGTATGTTGGTGGCAGTTTGGTAGGGATTGCATTAAATCGGTACAGCAATTTTGGGAGTATGGCCATCTTCACGATGTTGGTTCTTCCTATCCAGGAGCATGGAATATCTTTCCATTTTCTGAAATCCTCTATAGTTTCTTTTGCTAGGGTATTTTAATTTTCCATGAGAAGATATTTGACTTCCTTCGTTAAGTGAATTCCAAGGTATTTCATTTTCCGTGGTGCTATTATAAAAGTTATTGTTTCTGTAGTTTCTTTCTCAGTGTGTTTGTTGTCTGTATAGAGGAAAGCTATTGACTTTTGAGTATTGACTTTATATCCTACTATGCTACTGAATTTCTGTATCACTTCAAGTAGCTTCTTGGTGCAATTTTTTGGTTCTTCCAAGTAAAGTGTCATGTCATTTGCCAATAGTGATAATTTAACTTCTTCTTTACCTATTCTTATTCCTTTTATTTCTCCCTCTTTTCTAATGGCTGTTATTAATGTTTCCCAAACTATACTGAGTAGGAGGGGTGACAGCAGACATCCCTGTCTTGTACCTGATTTATGAGTAAAAGATTTCAGTTTTCCCCCATTTAGAATTATATTAGCTGTTGGGTGGTCAAAGATGGTTTTTATCAAATTGAGGGAGAGAATCTTTTCGAATTTTCTGGAGGTCTTTGAACATGAATTAGGGTTCGACTTTGTCAAAAGTTTTTTCTTCATCAATTGAGATGATCATGTGGTTTTTAGATTTCAGTCTATGAATATAGTGTATTATAATAATTGTTTTTTGAATATTGAACCATCCTTGCATCCCTGGGATGAATCCTACCTGGTCATGGTATATGATTTTCTTTATGATTTGTTCTATTCTGTTTGCTAGAATTTTATTGACAATATTTGCATCTATGTTCATGAGGGAGACTGACCTGTAGTTGTCCTTTTTGGTTGTGCCTTTCACTGGTTTTGGAATCAGTATAATACTTGCCTCCAGAAACGATTTTGGGAGGACTGCTTCCTTTTCAATTCCATTGAAGAGTTTGAGGAGCGTAGGGATTATATCTCCTATAAATGTCTTGTAGAATTCAGCTGTGAATTCGTTAGGACATGGACTTATCTTTGTCGGTAGGCTTTTCATTATGTTTCATATTCTGTTGGCTGTGATTGGCTTATTGATAGTTGTCATATCTTCTAGGTTCAGTTTTGGTAATTTGTACCTATCAAGGAATCTGTCCATTTCTTCTGTGTCTTCTATTCTGTTAGTGTAAAGATTCTCGAAGCAGCTATTGATAATCTTCTGAATTTCCACTGGGTCTCTGGTGATTTCACCCCTTTCATTCCTTATTGCTTGTATTTGAATTTTTTCTTTCCTCTTTTTGATGAGGTTGGCTAGTGGCTTATCAATTTTATTTAGTCTTTCAAAGAACCAACTTTTTGATTTGTGGATTCTTTGAACTGTTTTCTTCATGTCAATTGAATTAATTTCTGCTCTAATCTTTATGATTTTTCCCATCTTTGCCCTCTGGGTTTCATTTGCTCTTCTTTTTCAGGTGTCACAGGTGCAACATTAGGGTATTTATTTGTTCCCGTTCTCTTTTCCTAATGTGTGAGTTCATAACTATGATTTTCCTTCTAGGAACTACTTTCATTGCATTCCATAAATTCCCATAAGTTGTGGTTGAATTTTCATTGCATTGTAGATATTTTTGAATTTCTTCTTTCTGATTTCATCTGTATCCATTGATTGCTGAGTAGAGTGTTGTTTAATTTCCATGAATTTATCGAGTTTTTCTGGTTTCTTTTGTCATTTAGTTCCAGTTTCATTGTACTGTGGTCAGATAATATGCATGGGATTATTTCTGTTTTCTTGCATATACTTAAGCATGACCTCTGGACTAGTATGTAGTCTATTTTAGAAAATGGCCCATGTGCAGCTGAAAAAAATATGTACTCAGCTGTGGTTGGGTGGAGCACTCTGTGTATATCCACCAGGTCCATTTTTTCCAAACTTTGGTTCAGTTCTCCTACTTCCATACTATTTTTTTTTCTTGAGACCTATCTTTTTAAAATACAGAGGTGTTAAGGTCTCATGTTAAGATTGTATTCTTAGATATTAGGTTTTTCATGTCTGTTAAGATTTGTTTTATATTGTTGTGTGCTTCTGTGTTTGGTGCACAGATATTTATGAGTGTAACCTCTTTCTCTTGAATTTTTCCTATAACCAATATATAGTGGCCTTCTTTGTGTCATTTGACCTTTTTGGTTTGAAGTTGAGACTGTCTGAGAACAGAATTGCTACTTCTGCTTTTTTTCTGAGGTGCTGGAGCATGTAGTATTGTTTTCTATCCTTTGACTTTGAGCCTGTGAATGTCTTTTTGAGTTAAGTGTGTTTCTTGTATACAGCATATTTTTGGATTTTATTTCCTAATCCACTGTGCCAGTCTATTTCTCTTAATTGGTGAATTGAGTCCATTTATATTGATGGTTATAATTTAAATGTGTTGACTTATGATTGTCATGTTATTTACCTGCTGTTGTTTACTCTTTTTTATCCAACGTTTCATTGTTTGCCCTGTTTAGTGGGTTCCTTCCATTCTCATTTTTGGAGTTCTGGTTATTGTGGTCTCTCTCTAGAAAATCCTTTCATAGTCTGTGTAGAGATGGCTTTGTCATCATGAAATTATTTAGTTGTTCTTTGTCGTGGATGTATTTCACTTCTCCATCAAACTTGAAACAGAGTTTTTCAGGGTATAATGGTCTGGGCTGGAATTTGTTTTCATATAGGACTTGAAGATCTCTGCTCCATGCTCTCCTTGCCTTCATTGTTTGTGTAGAGAAATCAGCCATAATCCTGATGGCTTTTCCTTTAAATGTGATCTGCTTCTTCTCTCTAGCAGCTTTCAATGTGTTATTCTTGTGTTGGATTTTTGGGATCTTGACTATTATATGTCTTGGTGTGTTTTTTGTTTGGCTGAAGTTATTTGGCATTCTGTATGCTTCAGCTACCTGAATGTGGGTTTGTTTCCTCATGCTTGGGAAGTTTTCTGCGATTACTTCTGATCTCTTCTATTATTTTTTTATCAATGTCGTTTTTAGAGGTAGCTATTAAGATTTTTACTGCAGTGTTTTTTCCAAATTGGGTTTCCTCTCTATATTTCTAGAATTGATTCTCTAGTTCAGATGCTATGATTTGAAAGATATTTTTTTTTCAGAAATTCTTTCTGCCCTGAATTCCTCTTTACATTTCTGCTGTTGTTTCTTTTCATCTTACTCTGTTATTTCATACATTTCAGCTAGAACAGTGTTCTCTGTACTTGTTCTGGGTGGGCATTGGGATTCCACCATATGTTTCTGAATTTGATTCATGACTTCACATGCTATGTATTCAAATATTTCTTTTTTTATTTCACGCATTAATTCTGGTCTGAGTCTCCCTATACTTTTCTGCTGTTGTTTCTTTTCCCTCTGTTAATTCATTCATTTTATCTCAGCTAGTGTCCTCTGCACTTATTGGAGGACACAAGGCCTGGGATTGCATCTTTCTCCTTGTCTCCATCATTTTGTATAGCACTGACCTCTGATCTTTTGTGTAGAGTTCTGGTGGAGTTATGACTTCAGGGCATAATGAGATTTGGGTGCCAATCTATTAAGTTTGAGATTATCCAGTTATGCCTGGCCTGGATCTAGCTGTTGTGTTCAGTTCCTTTTTGCTTCAGCTCTTCTGGTACAACTGTGGGCCTGTGGTTCTCCTATGTTGGGTCCCTGGTCCGGGGAGCATTGGGGAACACAGAAGCTCTCCCTCACACTCTCCAGGTCAGGCGAGGTTGGATCAGTTGCAGGGAAAGTCACAAAAGTTCTCACTCCCATGGTGGGCTTGGGGGCAGGGGATCTGGGGAGTTGTGGGGCAGGTCTGTCTGGGATCTTATGCCTGTTGCTCACTCGGTGGGATGGGGGCGGGGACTCCGGATATTGCAGCATGCATCGGTAGAAGCGAAAGTCTCACTCACAGACTCACCACATACTCACCGAACCGCATTGCTGAGAGAGTCAGAAAAATTCCCTCTCGCTCCGCGGCCTTGGGGGCAGGAGCTCTGGGCAGTTGTCGGGGAGGTAGGTCTGGATGTCTCAGGCTGGTCACTCACTCCTGAAGAATTTATTTAAAAAAATATTTATTGTGCTGGAAAACTTGGCTTTCTACATGCCAAAAACTAAAACTTGATCCAGCTCTATCGCCATGCACTAAGTTAAAGTCAAAATGGATTAAAGATCTAAACATTAAAACAGGAACACTCAATCTCCTGGAAGAGAAAGTAGGAGGAAATCTTGAAGACGTAGGGGTAGGTAAAGAGTTCATTAACAAACATATATTTGCATGGGAAGCTCTTGAAAACATCAACAACTGGGATCAACTCTTCTTGAGGAACTTCTTCATGTCAAAAGAAATTGTCAACAGAGTGAAAAGACAGCCTACAAATTTTGAAAAAATCCTAACTAATAAAGCAATTAGACAGAGGTCTGCTGTCTAGGATATATAAAGAAGTAAGATATAACAGGGCCCTCAAATTTAAAGGCCCAGTTCAGAAATGGGCATCTGAGATGAATACACACTTCTCAGAGGACAAAATTAAAGAAGCAAATAAATTAAGAAAAAAATGTTCCACATTGCTAGTCATCCGTGAAATGCAAATGAAAACAACTCTGAGATACCATCTCACTCCAGAAAGAATGGCTATCATAAGGAAATCAACGGACAACAAATGTTGGAGAGGTTTTAGGGCAAAGGGAACACTTCTCCACTGCTGGTGGGAATGTAGACTGGTACAACCATTGTGGAGGTCAGTGTGGAGACTCCTCAAAAGAGTAGGACTCTACTCAAGCCAGCTATCCCCCTACTGGGAATGTTCCCAGAGGAACTGAAAACATTTTATCATAGTGATATATGTGTACCTATGTTTATAGCAACACAATTTTTGATAGCAAATTCTTGGAAATAACCAAGATATCCATCACATGAGGAATGGTTGAAAAAGATGTGGCATTTCTATATAATGGAGTATTACTCAGGTATTAAGAATGATAAGCTTCAGCTCCTGAGACCGGCCAGAAACAGCGCGGCCGACTCCGCCGTCCTGCTCCATCCCCCCCGCCCCCGCCCAGCTCCTGAGACCGGCCAGAGACAGCGCAGCCGACTCCGCCGTCCTGCTCCATCCCGCCCGCCCCCGCCCAGCTCCTGAGACCGGCCAGAGACAGTGGCTGATTCCAGCGGCCTCCTGGATCCCGCGCCAAGCTCTCCCAGTGAGAGCGAATTTACAGGACTCACCAGGCTTCCCAGAGCAGTGAGAGTGTGGTGAGTCTGAGGGAGAGCCTTTGGCTTCTTCCCACACGCGCTTCACGGATCCCT
>PVKA01048489.1:0-13765 GCA_004027165.1 Ctenomys sociabilis
TGGAGTAGGGTGGCAGGCAAGCCCATGTACCCTGTCCTTGTGAACTGTGGCTTCTTCAGTCATGCTCCCAGTGGCCACACAAGGGCATCTTCCCCCACTCTGATGGCCTTCCCATCTGGGGTCTGAGAGAGCCAGGGTCCATTTCCCAGCTGCCCGGGGGGATCAGAACCCAGGGTGAGCACTGTCCTTCCCGGCAGTAAGCCAGCAGGGCACAGCACCCCACCTTGTCCACTCTCCACCTCTGCACTATCCCCAGAGACTGTGTAGAGGAACACAGGATCCCTGTGGTCCCCTGGTGGCCTCCAAGGCTGAATGCAGCCCTGGGCCACTGCCCTGCTGCGCACGTCTTTGTGACACTCAAGCCGCTGATGGTGGCTGAGATATGGCCAAGTCCTGTGTAGGCCTCGCTTATCCTGGCACCTGACACTCACCACCTGCCCTGCTGTCTGTGGTCCTGGAGAGGCTACCCACAGGCATCCAGGCAGTGGGGCCCGTGGGTGAAGACACAGTCCAGGCTTACTGGCCTGCTCGGGCATCTGGCTATGTCCACAGATGGCCACAGGGACTGCTGGGCCGAGGTGAGCCAGCCCCAGCACCGACACGGGGTTCAGGTTGTTTTATTATCTCTAGGCAAGAAGGCTCCGCTGCTGGCCACGGGCACAGCACCTCTCCCTGGCTCTCCAGCGTGCCCCTGGGAGGTCCCGGCCCCGCTGTGAACAGCCTAGCTCAGTGTGAAGGCCCTGGTACTCAAGACAAACGGTCACCTAGCAGCACAGGACAAATAAACACAGGGCCAACCCTGCCTGTCACCACACCACGGAAAGGGGAGCACGTCATGACTTCACCTTAACCCCACTGGGTTTTGGGGTCCAAGGCTTTGGGAGCCACGAGGGCCAGGAGAGGGCTTGTGCCTCGGGCACTGGAGACACCCTGCCCGGATGCAGCTGCTGAGCTGCGGCTCTTTCCTAAGAACGCAGCGCATCCCTGTCTCCTGCCACGGTTTAGATGACTTCAAGCGTTGCGTAATTCACAGTGGCTGGAGACTTTCCTGTCCACTGCGGAGTCAGCGGGCAAAGGGCCCCCATCAAGCCGTCTTTTCACTGCTATGAAAAGCATTCTAGAAATCCAAGAAGCGCAAGGGCACAACACACCCTTACTTTTGATACAGGTTCACAGACAAAAGCCTCAAGGCCGGGGCTTTGATGGCGGAGACATCAAAGCTGCAGAGCTGGGCTGCTCCCGGGGCTGAAGGCTGCTCACGCACGACCTCTTCCCCGCCTGGAGCCTGCGGAACGGGAGCCCCGTGGGCCGTGGACGTGTGGCCTGGCAGGAGGCGCCTCGCTGGGCTCCCGGCTCTCACAGCACTGGTTCTGTGACGCGTCTCCCAGAGGCCTAAAAGGAGTACCAGGGAAGAGGAAACCCAGAAACAGAGAAGGAAAGGGGAAGGGCAGAGGGGAGGAGAAAAGCAGGGGCCTGCAAGCCGCTCCGCCCGCTCCAGTGGCGCCCCCTGCAGGCTGCTGCGGGAACACACGCTCTGTTTGCAGTCCTGGTTCCCCTCAGCCAGAGCAGACAGACAGGCCGCAGGCTCCTGGCGAGTTCCAAGTGTGTTGCTGCTGCTGTCCCTGTCACCTGTGCCGTGAAAGCCATTTCCTGTGAGACGTAAGGAACCTGCACCAGGCTCAGCGCTTGCTCTGTGGGACTCTCTTGGCCGGCGGGGTTTGACCTACGAAGGGCCTCACCTCCTGTCCTGGGGAGCCCATCGCTGTGTCTGAGTGGAGCTGAACGCCAAAGACACAAAAGCAGGAGCTCTCGTTCTGTGAGATGTCATAGAGACTGGGTTCATCACGGCTGGCCACGCTGGCCTGTGGGGCCGCAGGGCGACCTGGCAGTGCCCCATCTGTGCCACCCCCTGAGACACAGGCTGAGGGACACGGTTTCCCAGTAGGGAAATCAAGGAAACGGGGGCCACGAGGTGGAAGCCACTGCCCGGCACTGTTTCCTGCAGAGGAGCAACGGACTGCACAACGGACACAGCCGCGTTTTCAAGAGGGCATGGGCAAACTAGCCTCCCCCAGGACAGACACCTAGCGGTGAGCCACAAGGGGTGCAGCCCGTGGCTGGACAGCAACACGGCAGTACCCATGTCACCAAGCACATTTGACTGCATGCCTAGAAATGCCACCAAGGGGTTATTTCAGAGGGAATGCAAATATCTGGGCTGTAAAACTAAGGGAGATTTAATGTGAAGAATTTAATTTCACTTTTAAGAAAAGCCCAGGAAGTTTAAGTGTCTTTAGCTTCCAGGAAAGCTATGGATATGCTCAGATGCTGGGCTTCCTTTGGTTGAGTTGTCTTCAAAATTACTTCGAAGTTGGTTAGAAATCAGTTTGGACCGTAACTGCAGCCTTTACTGGAAGCAACAGAAGCCACAGCAAGATGCCCGTGCATGTAGGGGGCTTTGTTCAGAGGACACCTGTGACCAGGAGTTGGTCCTCAGCTCCTTGGCCCCAGGAGGTGACAGTATATCAGAAGCAGGGAAAGATTTGCTAAAACCATACTAGAAATGAAAGTGTAGGAAAAAATCCGTAGTCAGACCTGGGACCTCCTAGTGTGTCTTACCATGTACAATTGCTAAGGGCCGGCCTGATTACAATTCAATTCGTTGTGATTGAGAACTGCATTACATGTTGAATTTTTCAAAAAAATTTACTATAAGGGCCAGCCAGATAGCTCAGCAGACTGAAGTGCCTGCTTAGGCAGATGCAGCTTCTGGGGTTCAATCCCCAGTATGTGGTGCTGGCCCTGCTCCTGGGGTGCCCTGAGGTGATGACTGAGACTGGGCATGGTGGCATGAGCCTGTAATCCCAGTGCGTGGGAGGCTGAAAACAGGAGGACCACAGTGAATCTGACCTACCTAGTGAGACCCTGTAGACCCTGTGCTAAATGCATTAAAAAAAGTTTCTTACAGTAAAACACATGCTGCTCCGAGCCACTCTCAGAATCCTCCCTTCCCTTCCGATGCACTCTTCTCTCCTTCCTGGCCACTTCCTGCAGCACCTCTGGAGTCCTCTTTCCTAAAGGTCTTTAGCTGTGCTGTTCTGGCTGCCTCGGTGTCCCGAATGGAATCAGAATGTGCTGCTCTTATGGCCGTCTTGACTTCGAGCGTGAGCTAAAGGTCACACAGTGCCGGGTCCAGGGAATGAGGTGGCTGACGACACGGGGTGTTGGTTCTATGAGCTGCCTGCCCATTGGAAGGTGCTAGGCAACAACAGCAGCTCTATTTTTTTATCACATTTGGTAAAGACACTAAGGAAAGAGGACTCTAGAGCTGCTGCAGAGAGTGGTAGGAGCAAGGGGATAAGCATGCTCAGAGCGAGGGCGAGGCTCACAGCAGGTCTCTGCGATAGATCCATAGCTGAGCAGACACCGTGTATTGCGGTCACACCCATTTGAATTCCAAGATTTACTTCCTTTGGGTAAACAATGACACAGTCCTTTGCCTGTCCAGTAAACAGCCAAGGACCAAGGCTTGCAGTGGGACCTCTGGGACCCTTGTCCTCACTGCAAGTCCCTTCGTGCATCCTGAGGTCCTCTCTGACTCACGCTCCATGAGCTTAGGCCAAGGGTCCCCACCCAGAGAGCCGCACACCTTACTGTCACGTAATCGGGAGTTCCTGGCACTTTTTCTCTGTGTCAGAGCCATGAATGACAGGCAGCAGCACATGGAAGACACGCAGGGACAGTCCTCAACACTAATGCCAGCCAACTACGGTGTGTCCAGTGAACAGTCCGGGAAGGACTGCATTGGGTATCCATGCAGTGGAACAGGCGCTGGGCCCTCTCCGTGGGCCAAGCAGTGACAGGGCCCAGAAAGTGTAGCATACGCACACCCAGGCTGTGTGGGGTGGCATCGGGGCTTAGCAGAGGCTGCTGGCCTCTGGGGGACTGGGTGGAGCCCTGGAGCTCAGCCAAAGGACTTAAGTCAAGAGTTTCATTTATATCTGGATATTCCCAGAGCCTGGTGTGCCCACAGGCTGCCTTCGGAAAGGTGACTGGCTCACAGGACACCGTGGTAAGGGGTCACTGGCATGACCTGTGACCCGAAGGCCTCTCTCTCTTTTATCTGCTCCCTGTCTACCCTGCTGTGTCCAACCTCTGCCTCCAGGACCTCTGCCACTCTCCTAGTTCTTGGGAACCAGCCAGGCAAGGACTAAAATGTGGCCCCAAATAGACCTCTCCCCTTTCAAGTGCTTGGTGTTGGGTTGGCACCAGGAACGGGACTGAGGGACATCAAGCGAGATCCATCAGCACCTTGCACAGAGCTCAGGGTCACCTAAGGGAAAATACCAGAGAAGGGAGGAGGGCAAGCCCAGAGTCCAGCAGGCCCCGGGGACAGGATCCTCGGCACCTGAGGGGCAGAGGCAAGACTCTGACTTAGGCAGCTCTCACCCTTCCCAGGAGAGGTGCAGGGCTGGGCCTGGGGCGCAGGGCAGAAGGGTCCTCCCAGGAGGTCCTGCACAGAGGGGCAATCTCCACAACCCTCAGCTGGGACTTTAGGCTGATTTAAATAAAGTTCAGTTTACATTGAAACTTCACCACTCTTCCAAAATACTGGTTTTCCCTACTCTTCCAAAATTCTAGCTTTTAAAAGAAAAAAAAAAAGAATCTTTGCTTCAACATTGGAAAGTCCATTATTTTCTCTGCAGTCCGACCTTTGGTTAATTCAGGATTTTGTCATTTCCTGCACGCCCATTAGAGGTCAGGCTCAGAGTTCAACGTGTATTTTACATTTATTATCATTACTGTTCCATGTTAATCAAGAATGGTGGGTGCTAAGTGTTAGTGATGTAATCCAAAGTAAATTTCTGAGATCCGTCACCTGTGGTCCATGGACTCAGGATCGCTCACATGCGAGGTCCTGTGGAGGGCTTGGCAGGGACCAGGCAGAGCTGTGAGCTGAGAGGCCGACCAGGGAGCCCGGGGCTGCATGCTGCTACGGTTTGGAGCTCATGGCCCTCTGTCCTCGCCCCTGCTGCTGTGGACGGGGTAGCAGGGTCTCAGCCCCACATCTCCCCGCAGCAAGCCTCTGTCCATCCCTGGGGCTGCACCTGCCTACACCCAGGGTGGCAGACTGCCGTCCTCAAAGGATCTACCCAGACCCTGAACCTGAGCGTCCAGGCCCACATTCCTACGAGAGAGAGAGAGAGGAGACAGAGACAGAGACACGGAGGGAGGGAGGGAGGGAGGGAGGGCGGCAGAGGTGGCGTTGCCCTTGTGAACCACACAGGGCTCTGGGCACTCGGCTTGAATGGCAGCTCAGACATGTGTAGGGCTGGCGTGGTGGCCCCCAGAGAATTCCACACCGTAACACCAGATGAGATCTGTGTGGCCATGGAATTTGAACCAGTTTAAAGAAAACGGGTTGGCTTAGGCTTCCTAAATCTGCCAAATTTAATTCTAGCCCAATTTTTAAAAAGAGATGAAACAAAATAATAAAATAATTTAAAATCCATATCACATAAGGGTGACCTGCTGTTGTCTGAATCAATGCCAAGCAGCAAATCTTTAAATTTTATTTTCACTTCTGCGTGTTTGTGCGTGTGGGGGGCGGGTGGCAGTAAACTGCAATTTGAAGTGACAGAGAATGCAGAGGAATACGAAGGCCTGTGGGCAGAGTGCGCCAGGGCAGTCTCTTGGTTCGACCGCAGCAGTGCAGCACTCAGGGTCCTGCGAAGGAGGAGCAGACAGAACCCCACGCTCCTGGCCCTGAGCATTTGATCACCCAGGAGCACCAGCAGGGAGCGTGGCCACCACGCCAGTGATTTTCTTTATCTGAGACGGGACAGAAGCGGCTGCTTTAGAGACACGGTCCTCACCTCCTCGTGAGCATGGGTGACTTCCACCGTGCGTGGAAGAGACCCTCCCATTTACCTTTGCTGCACACCTACGCTGGGTCTCATGATCTAGGTAAACTCCATGCAGGAAGAAAGGCACAGAGGGTAACCAGGATGGACGGAGCCAGGTGGAGGGCAGTGCAGCGCTTGGTTGGCCTCCTTCCCACAGAACAGAGCCTCTGGCAGGAAGGTGAGCACCCGCTCCCTGGGGGTCTGGTTGAAATGCAGGTTCTGCCCCAAGTCTGGGTGGGGCTGGAGGTTCTGCATCTCTGCCTAGTCTCCTGGCAACACCAGAGCCTTGCCTGTGGACCACATGCTGGGCAGCAAGGTGGAGAACACCTGGGATGTACACTCCATGCATGCAGGGCATGTGGGCCCTGGGCAGCAGGCGCCGCGTTCAGAGCGCGCAGCACCAAGAGGCCCAACGTCCGGTTCCAGCTTTGCAGGACTCAGAGGCCCGACAGCCTGGCCAGCCCAGGCTTCCCAGGTAACAGAAGCCAGTGGGGAGGGGGCGCCACCCTCCAAGCTGTGGCTTGTCTTTGTGAAAGGAGGAGTCCATCCCAGTCCAAGCAGATCCAGCCCACCCCTGCAGGGGACAGGGACTTCCTCCACACTGTCACATCCTCGGGCCACTGGCTCAGGTTCCCCAGACACACCTGCCAGCTTCTGCAGCCCATAAGCAGGAGGCCACCAAAGCCAAGGCTGTGTTTCCTGAGTGGCTCTAAAATGTCAAAGGATGTGCAGAAGCTAGAATAGCAGAGCTATTTATAGAGAGTGCCCTGGTGTTCATATTCCTACTTCCTATGGATCCAGATAAACAGCCTTTCTCCTGTGTACCTGGGGGTCACAACCTCCCAGGCAGGCTCAGGAGCCTCGTGCAGCTGCCCCCAGCCCCAGCGCACCCTGCTCCTCCTCACACAAGGCATGTGAAAATGTGACATTTCCTCTGGATCGCCACAGAAGGGAAGCTTTGGGTTGAATGCTAACATCTAACTCCCTCTTCTATATCTATTTCTTTGACACGGGCACTTTTAAAGCTGATTTTCTGAACGCTTTTCAGTTTCCCTGTAACTATACAATTATGGCTAGGATTTCAGTATAGTGACGGCTTCCCTGCATACATGCATAATTAGGGCTGGCAAATGCGCGGCTAATACATCAAATATTAGTGATAGGAAGGCTGCAGCTAGGCGAGCCCGCTGGCCCCAGACATGCCGGTGCGTCTGTGTTTGGAAAACACACCCTAGGCATCACCCGTGTGTCTCCTCAGCAAGCACGTAATAACATTCTACCTCTTCTAAGCAGAATAAATAGTGTGCGTTCTTTTCTAATAAAGATTATAAATCACCACGATGACAAAAATACACAGATCCTCTGCTTATAAAAACACATACAAACCCCATACTCAGGAAATAAGAAATAAAGGGAATTTGCTATAGTGCAAGACTTGGGCATGGTGACCTCAGTCCCTCCAGCACCTGTTGGATAGAGACACGCAGTTCAGCAGACTGAACAGGGTCCTCTGCACGGCTTTAATCACCTGCTCACTGCAGGCCCACGTGTGGCCATCTCATTCCACGAACTGAGGGGGAACAGAATGGAAGGAACACGCTGAGGACGGGTGCCCTCCTCCGACCCTGGAGGCCCGCTCCCCGCACCCTCTGGTCAGCCCTGTCCAGGGCCAGAGCCAGTGGGAGCCTGGCACCGCCCCAGCTTCTGACTCTCTTCCACATCCTTCAGCGAAGGTCCACACAGGAGTTCCCAGCACTCCACGCTTGCAAGGGGCCAAATAACTCAGACTCAGAAAGACCCTGTAAATGTAGGACTGAGTAAATTAATGCATCCTCCCATGTAAGATCTATAGCAAACCTCTTCCAGTTCTCTGGACAAGGTAACCTTATCACTTACAGTAACATTTTAGGATTTAAGGCGACAGGAGCAGCACTAGCAATCTATTAAACCAGGCATTTCAAAGCATGCACAGGTCAGAATCCCTGAGGGTCTTCAAAAACTCTGAGATGCTCTTGGACCTGGCAGCTCTGTATCACAAGGCAAGAGGCCCTGGAGGGCCAGAGTCCCCAGTGAGCTGGAGGGGTGCTGCTGGGGACAGAGCTAGCCCTGATGGGTTCCTGACCCAAATCGCTTTCCTCCAATTGGAGCACAGCAAGCACAAGGTACAGCCTGGCCAGAGAGGGAGAGACAGGATTTCAGAGGTGCTGACGTAGACTTGGGGAGAAGAGGAAGGGGCGGGCCAGCACCTGGAGCCTCTCTCTCTAGCAGCCCCAGTGCTCAGGGTCCTCAGAACTCCAGAAGGAGCAAGAAGACACTGAGGGGAAGAGCCTGTGCTCCCCATGGAGGACAGCCAGAGGCCTGACCTCCGTCCAGTTAGTTGGCCAAATGGTGCTACCTAGGACATGGAAGCTGCAGACAAGTACTGGGGCACCCCCAGGGCTGGATCACCGCTCTCACCGTGGACACCCAGGAGTGCAGTGCACGGCACTGCTCACCTCTCTCTGGGGAAGAGGCAGATCAGGCACGGGCTGGCTCATGCCAGCCTCACGGCTGATGGGGCAGGGAGCTCACGCTGGCCCCAGAGCGTGCGCCTCAGCCTGTCCACTCCAGTGTGTCTTTCTAGAACATGTTCCTCCCCCAGATGACACTGTCAGGCTTCTAGTGCACTTTCAAAGGGACACCAGTTTCCTCCTGTTTAGTTCCTTCTTTGATATTCTTCTGAAAGGAAAATCTCAGGAGCAAAAGCCACAACATAGCTCGACCTCTGGCGCTGGCCATGAGATGGAGCCCTGGAGCCCTCCCCGCTGAGCACTTCCACTTCACTCAGGTGTGCTGGGGCCTGTGTCAGGACGCTGCCCCAGCGCTGGGAACAAAGTGCTTTCTGCTTGTTCCCTCCATCTCTTCTCTCTCTCTCTCTCTCTCTCTCTCTCTCTCTCTCTCTCTCTCTCTCTCTCTGGACTTCCTGGCCACCATGCTGCAAGCAGCTCTCTTCCACTGACCCTTCCCTGATGCTACAGCCCATGCGAGGAGTGCAGCTTCTGCAGCCTGAGCCCCCGGCAGCCTTCCCCTGTGGTGGTGGAGAAAAGTGGCTGAGAAGACACGGTTCTTCATCAGCTGCACACTGCCTTTATCTGTCTGGAGTGCCACCCAGCCATGGAGATCCTGCTCTGTTTCCCCTCCCAGCAGGCTCCTTGTTTGCTGTCTCTGCTGCTGGGGACAGAGCCCAGGGCTGGCGCATGCAGCTTCCCGCCTTTACGAGGGCTCTTGTGCCCCATTGGCCAGTCCGGGCTTCTAGGCGTGTGCACTCGTGGGCCGGGGTGGTCTCTGTGGGACTCCCTCTGGCTCTGTGTGTTTGAAGGGGCACTGGCCAGGCCCTGAGGTGGGAATCAGTCCCTGTGCTCTGCTGAGGCTCCAGGGGAGAGTGTCACCATACATGCACACAGAGGGGGCTAGATGAGGGGATAGACTGGCCTGAGCCGGGGGACCAGGAGCCTCCCCGGGCACGGTGGTGCCGAGTCGCTGCCTCCAGGGCTCTGCCACCCTGCAAGCTATTTGCCTTCCAGGCAAATTGGGAAGAGAAAGCCTAGGAAGACACAAGCAGGAGACAGTGCTGGTGCCAGACACTTTCCTGAAGCTTCCTTGGGGGTAGGGGAGGCTCTGTGCGCTCCCAGCTGGGGTAGCTCCTCTTTCCTTTTCACCCTTTTCTCAGCTCTCCCCTGGAGCCACCTGGAGCCAGGGCAGGCTCCACAGGGAGGGGCCGTCCGCTTGAGGCCTTGAACAACTCCCACAGGACAGACTCTGCAGTCTTCCCTGGTAGTTTTCTGAGTTAATGATCAATCAAGACCATTAACCCCACACGTGCAGTGCACCCCTCGAGAGAAACCCTCCACCATTAAATGTTCCTAGATGCGCCT
The DNA here is from genome assembly GCA_004027165.1 of Ctenomys sociabilis. NCBI lineage: Eukaryota > Metazoa > Chordata > Mammalia > Rodentia > Ctenomyidae > Ctenomys > Ctenomys sociabilis. The sequence continues at coordinate 9,821 of PVKA01048489.1, forward strand.
GAGACCTCGGGCTGTAAACAAGACATGTGCCTCGGCGTGACCAAGTGTGACTCTGGTAGTTAGAGGACCAGGGACGCTAACGAGGCCCAGGATGATTGAAAACTTCACCATTAGCCTCCATCACTGACTGTTCTTAAAATCCCTGGTAAAGATCATGGCTCGGGCCAGTGAGATAGCTCAGCAGACCAAGCGCCTACTTAGGCAAGCGCAGGGACCAGGGTCCAATCCCCAGCACTGCAAGCCACCCTGGCCCCGCCCCAGGGTGGCTGAGCTGGCAACCAAGACTGGCAGTAGTGGTGCATGTCTGCGATCCCAGTGCTGGGGAGGCTGAGACAGGAAGATCACTAAGAGTCTGAGCTGCCTGAGGCCCTGCACCAAATACATAAAAAGACAGATCACATCGCGGCTGTGGAAGCCCCCCAGGTCTCCTGATCCCCGCATTAGCATTCATCTGAGCGCTGTGCGCAATGAACAAGCAAGTCCAGGGCTGCACGCCCAGCTGAGCTGATTAATCACTGTCTGGCAGTGTTAATTAAGATGGTGTGAGATTGCTGTCTCTGTCACTCGTGCCACGGGTCTCCTGATTGGTAGGAAAGGCCACCAGCTCCCTAACAAAAGTCCACACATTTCACTTCTCGTGGTAATGATCTTCTTGGCAGGCACAAACAACTGTCCCCTTTAGCATGTTGCTTGTGGAAAGTGACCAGTCTCCCAGGCAGACACCATGCTTCTGCCACGGCATGTAGGTCTGAGATGTCCAAGCATGAGGCTGGCCCGAGGCCGCTTGGAGCCACACGCAGGAAAGCCAGACAGACGAGCCAGGCCTGGTGCCCGAAAGCTGAGGCGGGAGGACAGCACGCTCCACAGCCTGGCAACCTGATTTGGGAAGCTTTCCCGGGCCAGGCACAAGCTCAGTGCCAGGGCCCAGCATTGCATTTCCTGCACCCCCACAGCAATAGCAAAAGGAGCAAGCACGTACCCGGGACCAGGCAGACCCCAGGTCCCAGGGGCTCGCAGCGCAGAGGCAAGGTTGCTCTGGGAAAGCAGGTTCCGGGAGCAAGTTATGAGCGAATGTCCCATTAGGAGAGTGCCAGGGGCTCCAGAAAAGCAGCGGGGGGCATTCCCTTCCCTGCCCTGCCCTCCCCACCAAGGACATTTCCTGAGGTCATCAGCCAGGCCGCAGCCTGCAGCTGTCTACCTCGCAGACAGATCAGAAGGAAGGGGCCCGGAAGGTGCATGCACTCTCTGGTGGCCACTTGCTGGGCACGGTGCCAATGCTGACGCACACGCAGGCGAGCACGTGCGTTTGGCCCGCTGCCTGCCCCTGCGGGAAGAGGACAGGGGACTGGGCTGTGGCCCTTGGCACAGGGCAATGGCAGCATCAGTGCAGGAACACATACTGTGTGTGAGTCTTCTCCTGGTGTCCGAGTTCATAAGCCACAAGGAGTGTAAAGCAACGCGGCGTCTCCTCTGCGCCCACCCCAGGAGCCCAGAACTGCCCAGGTCGCACCCGCACTCTGCCCAGGGTCCGACCACAAAGCTCCAACAGAGACGCACACCGCAGTGAGATCTTGGCTTACTCCAGGGTTGCGTTTTCGAGTTTACTGGGGACTGTCAGTCACAGCCTTCTCCAGCAGGAAGCGTGCTGTAGGGATCCCCAGGGTGCCCCGTCGTCCACAGAGCTGGCTCAGAGCCACAGGTTTGCTCCATCTTTCCTCCTCCTGGAGGTCCCTAAACCCACTCACTTTGGTGCCCAGCACCAGTTAGTACTCCCCAGCATCAGGCATTCACTGCTCAGAAACCCATTCCACACTGACTTCAAGGAACTGGTGCTGTCTGATAGCTCTGACACGTAGCAATGTGTAAGTGTTTATCCAATGAAAATCACTAATGATTAGAGAAATGGGATTTTCAAGAAATCTGTCATGGAGCCGGTCTGGAGCTGGCAGTCTCTGGGATGGCTTCTCAAGACAGCAGCATGTCCCAATGCTTGTCTGCCTACGCAGGAAAGACTACTGCCCTGGTGCTGCTCAGGGACTGGAGATCACCAACAGCCCCAGGGGACACTGCCCTTGTCCGCTCCCTGCCACTGCCCAGAGGGACAGCAGTTGGTGCTGTCTGAAGTGACAGGCGCTGGGCACCCTAGCAGCAATGCAGCCAGCCATCCCCACTCACCATGTAGTGTAAAAGGAAGCCACACAGTGGTGAGGAAGGGGCACCGAGACCTTGGGGACCCAGGAGTTCTGGGCACTGGCACCCCAACATCCGGGAAGAGACAGGCGAGGCCAAGGCCTTGGGGCACAGGCTCTTCCACTGTTCAGGACAGCTGCAGATGTACCCTTCACAGGCCCAGGGGAAAGTGGAGGCCAGAGCCACCAGCTGCCCCTTCCCTCCAGCTGTCCTGGTCTGCTCTGACTTCCTGTGCAGGGTCCCAGTGATGCTGCCCCGCAGACCAGAGGACAGGCAAGGGAAGAGGTCCCCAGGGCCCAAGCCAGAGGATGGAATGCTGCTCAGGTCCAGCCTCAAGCCACGCGAGGAGGAGGAAGCCCGGCTGACGAGCGAGCGGAAGGAGCAGAGGGGAGATGGGAGCAAGCGCATCAGCACAGGGAAGCCAGAGCAACCGGCCCCGCGGAAGGCGTGTGGAGTCACGTGACGAGCGCAAGGCCGCTCCCAAGAGCACACCAGCGAAGAAGCCCAAAGACACTTCTGTACTCAGAACAGAAAATGAAAATGCAATTAAAGAACAAGCCCTGGGCTGGCGAGATAGCTCAGTGGACCAAGCGCCTGCTTAGGCGAAGTGCAGCGGCTGCAGTTCGATCCCCAGTACCGCTGCTGCTCCAGCCCCAGCCCCAGGCGTGCTGATGTGGAGCCAAGTACCAGAGCGGTGGCGCCCGCCTGTCATCCCAGCCCTGGAGGACAGATTGAAATATGCAGTTGATGAACAATCAAAGGATAAGCATCTGGGTGTTGAGTTTTTATTGAAATCATAAGGAAAATCACCACAAGCGCTTGGTCACAACCAAGTTATCTAAAACGGAGCAAAGATCAAACCACCCTTACAGTTCCCTCTGCCGAGTGACACAGGAAAGGACGGCAGAGCACATAATCACTACACCCTACGGGGTGGGAGCAGCATGCGGGTCAGGACGTCAAGCAAACACAAGGGAAAGAAAGGAACCACGGGAACCATATGATGGAGCACGGTTAGGGACAACCAGGAGAAAATCAAATCAGACTGACAGCATTTAGAGTACATAAAGAGGGGGGTCTTAATTAAAAATAGCATGTGCATTAATGGACTAAAATACATCAAAAATTAAAGTACAATCTATTAAAATGTAAGAAGAATATAATAAAACTAGAAGTTATTTCTGCATAACTCCGCAACATAAGCCACATACTCGGATCACTCCCGAGCTGCCTGTTACTAATGAAAGGCTACATCTATGCCAGCAACCTCTGGGCGTGCAGTTCCATGGGGACTCTGCAGAGCTGTGAGGTGACATTTGTGAAACTTAGAAATGCCAGCATCTGCTGAGCCACTCTCCCCCTCGGGGAGACTCAGGGACCCCTCCCTTGGGCTGGGAGAGGGGCTTGCTGGGGACACACAGCAACATCTCTGGGACAAGGACCCTTGTGGGGAGCTGGGTAAGAGGCAACGTGCAAGCTGTGTTCATTAGGAAGAAATTTTAAAACCTGCATGTGCACTAGGTTGGTGTGCACGTAACCCAGGCGAGGGCTGAGCTATCATAGAAGAATTTAGAGTCACCTATACTCACCGCTTTTTCTTTTCTTGAACATTGCATACATCCAGCACATGTGCCACTGAAAGCAGATGCGGGGCCCGTGGCTTCCTTCCAGGCCCTTCTGTCCCAAACAAACAACTGGACAAGACACAGAAAAGGCAGCAAGGTGCACACTTACTGAAGGTGGGAAACAGGTAAA
>PVKA01048490.1:0-13342 GCA_004027165.1 Ctenomys sociabilis
AAACAGGAGAACCACTATGAGTCCGATCTAGTAGTGAGACCCTCAACGTCCTGTCGACCCTTCCCTAAAATATTGAAAAAATAGAAAACTCCTTTCTCACCGACCACACGCAATGAATGGAAGCAGACATCTTACCCTATGAAATGCACTCCCTGAAGACGCTATTTCTCTCTGCTTCCATAGGCATAATCTGAGGCTCAGGCAAATCAAGCATTGTGTAGGAGATCGCTCCTCTACGTGGCAGAGTCAGCGACAGTCACAGTCACAGACAGCTTCCAAAGAGGGACCGGAATTCCATCATATTCAGAAACTCAAAGAGACACATTTGCACTATGGAATGAAGCCCCAAGACACTGAGCAAATTTTCTATCCTCCCAGCGGTTACAATTTCCCTCACTTTTGGGGCATAAGGCAATGCCTCAGGTGGGTGTAGTGGGCCTGGCCAGGTGAAGGCGCTACAGGAGAAGTAACAGGTGATAAACAAAGCTGCTGAAAAGGAAGCCACGCAGAGAAACCCACAGACATGACCAGCATCTCTGTGTATCTGGCCTCAGGTGTCAGCACCAAGACTGGCTTCCTTCTATGGATGCTGCATACCTCCAGACTTCTGGGCGGTGGGAGATGAACGCAGTAAGAGAAAGCTTGACAGACATCTGCTTGGAAGGCAAATAAACCAGTGCAAGAGTGCTCCTGGCAGGACCCTCAAAATGCCAAGCCTGGCAGAGACTCTGGACCACCAAGGGGATCGTAAGGCATACAGAGCCAACGGTTGACAGTACCTTAGCGTTGCTCAGGTAAGCTGCTCCAGTTACCCAGCCTCAGGGTGGGCACAGCAGTGCGAGAGGCAACTGCCTTTGCAGACTCCAGCCCCAGCTTCCTGCAGACACCCTGCATGGTTGCTGGGGGGGGCCTTGGCATGGTTTCACTCACAGCTCGTTTTCTTTCTTTCTTTGCCCAGAAGCACTAGTTTAACACAGATATAGTGAGATCCAAAAATAGTTACAGAAGTGTGCATCTGAAAGAATAGGTATAAAATATATCCTAATTCTGTTAGGATATATTTTATACCAGAAAGGGCACAGACATGGTGACATCCTGCTAAGCATGAGCGTGCCCAGGGCGTGGAGCTCGATGTGCGATTCCCAGCTCGCATAAAAGGGAATCTGTGTTCCCAGAAGCGGAGGCTGAGAAGATAGCGATGTCTCACAGAATTACAAATTGTTTGGGCCACCACTGTTCCCACTCACCTGGACTGTGCTTGGTGACTTGCAGGGACCGTGGCAAAAGGGAAAACAGTGCCACAGCCAAGTGACCAGGAAGATCAACATCAAAAGTGACAAGCCAGGGATGGTCAGAGAATAGTGCTCTGCCAGGAGGTGATGGGTGACAGGGCCACCTCACTTCTGCAGTTTGCATCCCTCAAACCAAGTCTCCAGTCCAATAAGGAGAGAAAGACACAAACTCCTGTTGAGGTACAGCCCACCCATTTTTTTTTGATAAATTTAAACTCAGGCTAAGCAACCAGGAAGATCCAGCCTTGTACAACACCCTGAAAGCGTCATCATGTGGCTTGCAACCGTGTTCAGAAACTAAACAAACATATCAAATAAACAAGATCTCACACAAGCTTCAACAGCTGTAAGAGAAGTGTTCTTACAGCCGCTAAGGGAAAACAAAATATTTTTTCACCTTTCGGCAGATGACAGACACCACTGAGTGCAGGCTGCCTAAGGAACAGCATGTTCAGGGAGGCCGGGTTGCACATTTCCAGGCATGCGTGATGCGTGATGAGCAAATATCCCACTTGCCAGACCGGGTGGGTGGGAAGCTCACCGCCTCCTGCCCCGCAAAGTGCAAGGGATGTACACCGGATGTGCTCATCAGACTCTGATGTCCCAGCTCTTCGCTTTGGTATTTCTGCTGTCACCGCCAAGAAAGCAACAGGGCGAACTTTGGATGGGCCACTCATTGAGCAAGAACTTACTTTGCAGACAGCAATACCAACAGAACTCAGCAAAGCTTCTGGGTGATTCAAACTCGTCTATCCTAGCTCATTCGATCCTCAGGCCTTTCTGCTAGGCTTTGTCCAGCCTTAGCAGGCAATCCCTGGTAATAACTAGAGTTCCACAAATCAGGCCCTCAGCTCTTCAAAGATAGAAATGGGGTTCCTGCTCGACAGAAACTCACCATCTGAATGGGCAGCTCGGACATACCCCCAGATCGGACAGCTCTGAACTGGTGTGCAGAAATCATACACAAAGACAGAGAAGTGGGGTAGAGGTCATGCCTTTCAGACCCTCAGTGTTTCAAAGGACAGCCCAGGCATGCCCATGGCTGTCTCTGCTTAAAAAAAAAAAATTCTATAGGAGATGCAGAGAACTGTGATGGCATAGTACTCTCCAAAGAATCCCAGGATCTCGGGGGACAGCTTCTAGCGAGCATCACAGAGAAGTTTTACCTGGGAAATCCTGTGTCCACAGACTGCCCTTGTCCCCAAAGAATAAATAAGGTGAGGAAAATTGGAGAATGGGTCAACCAAGCAAACTGAATCATTTTTGTCCCCTGATTGCGCAGAGAAAAATATGCATGGTCTAGATTTAAAACTTGAGAAAATAATTAAAACTTGGTGGAGCCATCATGACATTCACTCTTGACGTCTTGATGGCATGTGGCCTGATCTTCCCATCTCTGAAGCATGCTGGCTGAGTTACTGCATCTCCCCAGGCAAGCAGAGAGAAGATTCCTCCATGATTTACTCCAAGGTTCTTGCGAAGAACAGCTGTTTCCAAAGGAGGCTTCTATTTTTGTTCCTCCGAATGCTGTCACTCAGCAGGTCACAACACTTCTAATGACAAGAGCATATGCTAGTCATTCTTATCATGCTGGATTCATGCACAGAGTTTGATAAAAAATTTGCTTTTCCTTTTTTTTTTTGTTCCTCACTTGAGTATCTATTCACTCCGTATAATGCAGATCTCCTGAATGGAGGCCAAAAGCCTGGAAGAATATTGAGAGAATAACTTGCACTAGGTGCTTTCTTATCAAAGACAGTACAGCATTCTGCTCTCTGAGGCACTCCTTCCAGGCATGAAGAACCAGAGACTGCAGATGGGAGATACCACAGTATTCTGTACATTCAACCAACCTAATATCCAACTCCAATCAGGGCAAATGTATATTAAAAAAAAAAAAAACAATGACCTGATGACATCCACACTCAAATGAAGGGCAATAATCTAAAGAAAACCCACAAGATGAACCATCAGAGCTTGAGGGAAAAGAGTGGTGCATGTAAGTGATACATCACATGCCAAAAACATCACCCGGATACAAAGCTTTTCTCTGCAGAGACACATACAGCACTAAACACCTGAAGTTTTGTGGGGTTTCTCAGCTGCTCAACTCCCCTGCTCTACCCAGTAAATCACGGGGGATAATTCACCCACCAATAGGCATGGCTGTGTTTCCATAATGTTTTATATACCACATCAAGTATTGGGCCTACAAGCAGTTGGTTGCTAGTGTCCTACTTTACTGAATTTTGACTTAGGGGCTGAATAGGGTCATAGAACCTGACCTCCAGCCATCATCCTTTGATATAGTTGGCAAATGTGAGAGCAACATCTCCTCTTTGTTCATATTACTGACAACCTCTTTAATGTATTTTGCAGAAATGAAAACATCTATCTGTCTGTCTGTCTGTCTATCTATCCATCCTTCTCTGTCTCTGTCTCTACCTCCATCTCTGTGTCTGTCTTTGTCTCTACCTCTACCTCTATCTCCACCACTATCTTTATCTGTCTCAAACTATATCACTATCATTATCTCTGTTTGTTTCTAACTCTCTCTCTCTCTCTCTCTCTCTCTCTCTCTCTCTCTCTCTCTCTTCCCATTTCCATCTCTATCTGTCTCTATATCACCTGTATCTTACTTAAGCCTGAAATGAAAAACCAATCACATCCTTCCTGGTTCACCTTTCAGATATCAACATTTGGTTGAGGTTAGCATCACGTAAGTGGCCCAGGACACACTCTGACCTATCTGACCACGTAGAATCCTCCCTTTTTCCTGATGTTTGCTCTGCTGAGATTTGCCCTCTCACCCAAATCATCTCTACAAATTCTTAAAGCCTGGGGGATGTGCCCTTCTACCTTCTGATTTCAGTAAGTGGTCTGTCACCAGGAGTGAAGGTAAGGCTTTCCTACTCTCGGCTCTCAAGTTCAAGTTCATGGGATGTATGACATCAGTTCTATTCATGTATTCTCATTCCAAGGGGACCAACAACATTTGAGAACAGGCTCTAATTCACCACTAGATGCAGTCGTTCTTCAGTGTAATGACTTCCAAATATCTCCCTAGAAGTTTCTGAATTCCCGGGTTGGGTTACCTGACTCTACAGCTCCCTAAGAGTTTTGTCACCTGCACGTATCCTGGTTGTGATCCTGAGTGACACATATTGCACCATGACCAACAGAACACGATGGTATGAAATCAACCAAAGAGAAAATGATTAAACAGAGAAACAATAAACACGAGATGTGTAATAAAGATACTGCTGACAAAACACACCATCCTGTTCCACAGGAAACCTCTCTTTTTTATGGCAAGCGCATTCTGAAATCACAACAAAAGTACACGGTAGTAACTATATCACCGAGTGGGATGTTCAGTCTTGTTATCAAGTAGGATGTACTGTGACGCACATATTGTAAACAGCTGGCAGAGAAGTAGTTTTGCTTACGACGGAAGCAGCACAAACCCATGAGGAATGCCTTGTGCTCTGAGACTTGGGTGATTCTGATGTCACCAAGTGGTTGTAAATTTTCAGTTCCATTAGAATCTTACAGGACAAGCATGGTTTATGTGGTCGATTATCGACCCAGACACTGACTCTAGGTGTAAGACCTTAGATCTTTATATTTGTGAGTCAACACCTAACAACAGAAATTACTAGGACCACAGAGCCTTGTGCTGGGTGTGCTCTATACACCCATTCTGTGAATGCACATAACCTTGAACCCAATGAGCTTCTGGACAAAGGAAGATGGTATAATCTTCTGCCAGGTGTGGAAAAGCCGTGAGATACACTGGAGAGTCTTTGCTGACTGATGACGGCCAGAACCAATTTTCCTTTCAAAGCCACCAGACATGTTTGCCAATCTTTTCAGGAAGATGCTGCAGAGATCTACTTTGTAATAGACCGCCAGAGCCTCACTCGGCTATTTTCTTGCCCAATAAAAATATCGATTGTTCCCTGAAAGCTGCGTTATTTTACGAGGCAGAGAGATGCCAAAATCAGCGACTCTGACAAGCAACTGGTAAGTGACATGGACCTGCGCCAATCACTCTCTTTTGGAAATTTACACTCCAGGTAAAGAAGACAGATGCTTTCAATGTGAGCGTTGGGGAAGTTCTGAAAGCATTTTTTGCATGTGGAGAAAGTGTACATTCTTGGGACACTCAGGAAAGCAGGATTTCCAACGCTTTTGCAGAAAAGCCATCTATAGTATTAATTCATCCATTTCCCTGACATCTATTATTTGCCCTTAAATAGAGCAAAAAGGATTGAGAAAGAACCTCCCACAAAGTGGCCTTGATTGGGGAGAGTAACCTTTCTCAGTTACTGTTTTGTTGCTGAGATGCAAGGCCCAGTAGCTCTAAAGAGGAAAGGCTTATGTGGGGCATAGAGTGTAGACATTTCAATCCGCAGTGGGCTGGCTCTAAGGCATAGCAGAGGAGAAAAAGCACCTACTACAGCATGGGTATCTGGGCTTGAAATGTTTGGGAACAGAACCCTTTGGGGTTTTCAACTTGTTGTCCTGGATACTGAAATATCTCCACATAGAAAATGACACATCTTAGATGTTTGTTTTGTTTTTGTGGAACCAGGGATTGAACTCAGGCCCTTGTGCTTGCCAGGCAAGCACTTATTCTACTGAGCCATCTCCCAGGCCCTGAAAATGACACATCTTGGGAGGGAACCCAAGCTTACATATGAAAAGCGTATACACAGAATCTGCCCATAGTTGTACTTATCACACACACACAAAAACAACAACAACAAAACAAAACAAAAAAAGAACTGCATAAATCTTTTCATACTAAATTTACTGAGACAAAGTACCTTGGGTGTCGAGAATTTTAAGAGACCATGAGCTTCTGGACATTATTACCATGGCAATCTGCTGGAGTATATACGCATCTTCTCATAGACTCTGCATTTTAACCACATATGTATGTGCTGTGGACATTTCATGCATTGTACTTGTTTATTAGTACTTCTTTACTGTATCTAATTATGCATGAGATATAACTGTATGGGAGCTGACCAAATAGCTCAGAGGATAAAAGCAGCTGCAAGCAGGTGCAGAGGCCGGGGATTCAATCCCTGGGCCTGCTGTGCTGGCGCAGCTCCTGGGGTACACTGAGATGGCAATTGAGACTGGGCATGATGGTGCACACCTGTAATCCCAGCTCTTGGGAGGCTGTAAACAGGCAGATCACTACGAGTCCAATGTAGTAGTGAGACCCTGAACACCCAGTAGATCTTCCCTAAAATACAGAAAAAAATAAATAAAAAGAAATATAACTGCATGGTTCAGGCTATTCCACTTTGGTGTCTTGTCTCTCAGCTCAAAATGTTTTAGGATTTACCATATTTGGTATTTAGATTTTTTTTTTTTTTTTTTTTGGAATCGGGAATTGAACTCAGGCCCTTGCGCTTGCCAGGGAAGGGAAGTGCTTATTCCACTGAGCCCTCTCCCCAGCCCCCTAGATATATTTGGATTAGTTATACTTTTCCTACATGGCCAGTCCTTAGGGGTCATATCTTAACTTCCCTCTACGGAAGGGTGTTTTAGGGACAAGGAGGAGGATACACCTGTGCCCGGAGGCAGAACCAGGAGTCGTCATCACAGCACATGTTGGCCGCCTGCCACGTGGCTGGCCAGGCTCCTCACAAGGGGCTAAAATGCAAGCAGAGACTAGGAAATAGGAAGCATCGTAATCCATGCAGATCCTTCAGGATTGCTGAGAAACTTTATGACTCATCAGTTTTCAGCAATGCTTCACACCTTAGAGGCCAATGCCTGAATGTAGGCATTTTCCAATATCTGAACAGCCCCGGTGGAATTCTTCTGAGACGTACCAAACACTGATGAATACAGTTCTAGGATAGTTGTTCTTTCCTTACTTATTTTGCTCTGGGAGAAACTCTGTACAACTCAATATGAACATAGGGTTACAGGAACTAGTACCTCCAGTGCTAGAGAGCATATCTATAATTCTCTTTTTGCCTGGATGTGAATATTTAACTAACATGGTATTTATCTGTAACGTGTGCATGGAAACTCACACACACACTCAGAATGATCAGCCTGGGAGTAAGGACTAATCGAAGAGGAGGCGATTCTTCCGGCACTCATACTCTGCGATCCTCATAAACTCTTGTCATTTCGGATGGACATGAGATGTCCACATAATGATTACGGACTACAACTCCATCATCTGCCCAGGATATCACGTGGTGTTGCATGTGCACACCTGCACTGAGGAGGCTGAAATAAAAATTTTCAAAATCAGGAAAAAACAGCAAGAGTAGACCCCGTTTTGTGAAATAGGATCGAGTACATATCGCTCATTCAAAGACAGCAGGAACCATCTGCCTTGAAACCTTTGAGGATTTCCCTCACATGGGTCATTTTACCCAAAGAGATGAGGGTAAGCCCGTTGCAATTGAAAAAGTTCTGAAACCGTTCTAGAGAAACACTAACCGGTTTCAGAGAAACACTGAGCAGTTTTCTCAGTAACCCTGCATAATACTGCATGTGAGGAGATTTGATTGCAAAAGTCCAGTTCATAGCATCTTCTCTTACCTTCTGCCCATTTATAAACTTCTCCCTATATTTTGCAAGATGGCCTGAATTTGTACATTTTTAAAAAAATATACTTGGTACATACAGGGTCTCTTCGGACTTATAGTGATCATCCTGTTTTCAGCCTCACCAGTGCTGGGATTACACGCAGGAGTCACCACGCCCAGTCTTGGTGGCTGGCTCAGCAAAAGTGGGGGCTGGGTTGGTGCAGCCCTGTGGTGCTGGGTTTAAATCTTGTTATGGTTTGATCTAGTTGTCCCCCCAAAAGCCTCATGTAGTTATGGGGTAGGGACTTCTAGAGTTTGTGATTAACTCATGATCCACTGGGATTATGTGTGATCTAAGGTCCTGATTATGGATCTTAGTAATGCTGGGATTATGGGTGTGAGTAGTATATCGCACCCTGGGTGGAGCCTGAATGTAATATACCAAAGAGACAGACTTTCCGTAGCCACTGCTCTTTGCTCTTTCTTGTTGCTGTTCTGCTGCCATGAACTGCTGCTCTCTGCCATGTGCCCCTCTGCCTGGGAGCCAGCTGAATATGGACGGAAACCTCCAGTAACTGTGAGCTAAATAAACCTTTCCTTTCTTGATTTTGGGTGTTGAGTATTTGTCCCAGCAACGAGAGAAGAGTAAGACAAATCTTAATGGGCTATTCCTTGGAAAACTGGTATTACTGGGTTTGCTAATTATTTAAAGCATGTGAACAGTATAAACAAATTTATTTTAGAAAATCCTCTGGTGTAAGTACTGCAGGAATGACTACCTGGATCACTTACTGCTGAGATTTCTAAGAACTGAGGAGAATTACAGCCCCAGTACACTTTGGTGTTCCCGCTTTGTCTCCCAATTGCCCTTTTCAGCAACAGTGCTTTCATCAAAGACAAGCCCTACCTGTTTCTAAATCTAAACAGGATGACCACACATGAAACTCTATTGCCTAAGAAAACACGAGAGACCTGGTGTTCACAGTACTGTCTTAGTTCCATAACATGAAATTATTAAGTCTTGAAATGCAGATTATAATGGAGGCAAAGTATACACAGCATTCAAAGGCCAAGCCCACTGTGTTCGGTAGAAAGTTGGCTTAATCCTGGCGATTTTACCAAATTAGCCCCTAGATTGCATTAGCAAAAAAGATTGGACTCAGGCACACAGGGAAATCAATGAGCTTAAATAATACGGGTCTTCTGTGAAGGGCTTTGACGAAAAGAAGTCATTACTGTTCCAAATAGGATGTTCTGTCGATCACAGCATTAAGTGGCGCAATTCCTCTGTGTCTACTTAGCTTCCTCGGTGTCTGTTTCAGTTTGCAGCTTTACAAAACGAGAGACGCTGGCTTCTCAGAGTCTGCAGGCCCTTCCCAGCCCTGGGAGGAAGTTGTGCCTTTGGGGACTTTGTGTTTTAACAACGTTCAGTCATCAGCTCGATTTCAACAAAGTCAAAAAAGAAAAAAAAAGGACAGTGCTTCCAAACAGCGCAGCAGCTCTGACCTACATGCATCGCCAGAGGTTGATGGCACTCGGAGCACACCAGCAAGAAGCAAACCAAACATCTCACAAAAACATTTCAAACACATCCAGTGCCTTGCTAAAAATGTAACTTTGTCATATGCTTTTAGGACTGCAGTGTAACAACAGAGCCCAGCCCCCACTCAAGACCTGAGACCCTTCCCTCCCTTCCCGACCCACGTCTCTTTGGTCTCCAGAGTCACAGCCAAAGGGCAAGGCTGTTCTCCTCCCCATCCAGAGAGCCTTTCTTGGATCCATCAGCTGCTGCCGTCCCCTCTCCCTGGCCGAACCTTCACAGCAAGGAGTATGGAACTTTCCCAAGTAACGCTCTACTTTCTAGCCATGCCTATCACGGTGATTTATGGACATGCCTCCTCGCGGCCACCACACTATTTCAGACTCTAGCAGGCAGTCAGCAAGAGAAGGAATGAATGAATGCGTGAAGCAGGGCGTGAAATGCAGCCTTAACTCTAACTTTTACAGAGGCTGTAATCTACAAACTAAAGCAAAACAGCTCTATCCACGCAGGACTTATGGAAATAAGACTCATGTTATATAGGAAGGCAACTGTTCATGCCTTGCTATTCTAAAATAAGGTGGTAAATAGAGGAGCACGCGAGAGTGACAGCCCAATGGGCTTGATCTTGTTCCGATTAAACGCACCTGTGCAGTCATTTAACCTGGGTAGAATACTGATTGTGGGTCCTGCTTTCTAACACTGAGATTAAGGAAAGAGAGTGCTGTGTGTTAGGTACCAGGCAACTGAAGGTCTGAGAAACTGTCCCTGCCAGGACGGGGATGCTCACAACATCTTGGACTGCAGCGTGCACATAAAAAGGCTTGAATATAAGCAGAAGGGTTTGTGGACCACCAGTAAGATAAGACTGCGGTGGATTGTACCTCTTTGCATCAGACACTGCAATGAAGCTTTACAAACTACAGACCTAGCTAACTGCTCTTCCTCCTTACCCCAAGGGTCCTGCTGAAGGGGATGGACCAGGAAGGCAGAATGAACAACAGAGGGAGAGGGAGAAAACACAAAAGGCTATGCACACGGTGAAATGCAACTTCCTTTCTCTGAGAACCTTATAGGTGAAGCTCTCCTTCACGTGTGAATCCTTCACATCTTTCGCATATAATCGTCATCCTTATTAAAGGGATCCCTGTAGGCTTCCTGCCTAAGCCCATCCTCCTGAATAACCACCGTTCCGGACAGGAAGCATGCCTTACCTTTGCTCATTTTTGCCCCCATAGACTGGAGATATTCCCTCAGAATTTCCACACCAATTGATGGAAGAAAGCATCCCATAGGTTATCTGTGCATAACCTGGGGTGGAAGCACTGGGTCCCCAGGAGATTATAAAGCATCCGTGTGATGGCTAACTGCACCTCCTTGCTCAGTGCTGGCAGCAGTCCACACATGCTTTCCTACTTTAGCTTCTGTGGGGCAGAACATAGGTGCCACAACTACAGCTTGCCATGTCTATTCCTGCTGCCTCGCTGGCTATGGAATCACCCTTCCTTACGTATTCAACCATCCCCACTGCAGGCTTGGTTGTAGGGACTTAAAGTTTTGTCCTTTTATCATCTTGTCTGAGTCTTTGTGAGATGAGATACGCTACCTGCACTGGTAGTAGCTCAGTTAGTCTTCCCTCATTGCTGGGACAAAATACCAACACCCCGAATGAAGGAAGGAAAGCTTTGTTTAGCTCAGAGTTAGAGGAGGTTTTGGTCCATGCTCCATTGGCTCTAAGGCAGCGGGCACATGGCAGAGGGCAGCAGCTCACGGCGGTGGAAAACAGCGAAGAGCACAAGGAGGCGCAAAACAGCAGAAGCGGAGGGAAGCCTTTCTCTTTTCCAGGTTATCTACCCCTGGGTGGGTGTAGCACTCACACGCCTAATCCCTGTAGCCCTTACACTCATAATCCCAGCAGCGCTCAGACCCAGAATCCCAAGACTTGGATTATGAATGAATCACAAACTCTAGAACCACACCCCAATCACTGCAAGAGGCTTTGGGGGAGCAACTGGACACAGACCATAACAGGTAGTTTCATCCTGAATTCATGGCATATATGCTGTATAGACACAAGTGACGTGCCATCCTACCTTTTCTAGAGATGAGCAGGACCCCCAGTCCATCAGAAAAATGGCTTCAAAATTCAAAGCATTGGCTACAGACATTACTGTAGGTTCAGGTAAGCTCCATGCAGATTCCCACTTCCACTGGAACCCCCCATTCCCCTTTTGGGTATCTTCCCAAGGGATTAAAACCAATATGTCACAGTGGGACATACCCGCTCCCATTTATAGCAGCACAATTTATCCTCACGAAACCTTGGAAATACTCTATGTATCCATCAGTGGGTGTATGGATATAAAAAATGTAGCATTTATGTACGATATGATGGGGTACAGCTCTGCTGTAGAGAAAGAAAAACACAAGTTATTTTTAGGTGAACAAATACACTTACAGAGCAGAACTTTAAGGCAATAAATCAGGCACAGAGGCTTAGATACTATTGTATTGCTGCTTTTGCGTGAGAAACCAAAGGAGAAAAATGGAGGATTGTGTTGTGAAGGAGGAAATAGTTACTCAAACGTGAAGCGGGCTAGAGAGATGGCAGAGGGAAGGAAAGGAAGCAAAATGGGATGAAAAAAAAAAAAAAAAAAAAAAAAAGAGGAGGGCTGGGAGATAGCTCAGCAGTCTGAGCACCTACCTGGCAAGTGCAAAGACCCAAGTTTGAACCCTGGAACCCGTTCCCCAGAACCTAAGGCATGCCATGCCATCCACTGAAACAGTTGTGGTGATGCATGCCTGTAATCCTAATGCTGGGGAGGCTGAGACAGGAGGGTCATTACATACCTCAGCTGCTTAGCGAGACCCTGCACCAAATAAATAAATAAACATATAAATATATATTTTTATTCATTTATTTATTACAGCATCTCGCTACACATCACGGATTCTTTTTTTTGCGGGGGTGGGATTTCAGCTCAGGCCACCCTGGGGGGAGGGGCTGGCATGGCATGTGGTGCTGGGGATCGAACCGTGGTCCCTGAGAGGCGCTTTAGACCGCTGAGCTATCTTGCCAGCCCAATTTTTTTTTTTTTTTGAAGAGAGAATGTAAGGGCAAAAATGGAAACAGTTTTTGTAAATGCAGGGGCAAGAAGGGCAGAAGGGAGGGCAGGGGAATGGGAGAACAAGAACTATGGTCTATTATGTACAGATATAAATTCACTATGACAAGCGTGATCAATATGTACAGTGAACATATACTAACAAGAATCAATAAGGCCCGGTGGGATAGCTCAGTGGACTAAGCACCTGCTTAGGCAAGCACAGGCAACAGCGTTCCATCCTTAGTACCACAGGCCGTGCCAGACCTGTCCCAGGCATGCCGAGCCACCGAGTCCAGGCCTGGTGGTACAAGCCTGTAATCCCAGCCTTGAGGAGGCTGAAAACAGGAAGACCACTAGGAATCTGAGCTGCGTAGTGAGACCGTGTACAGCAACAGCAACAGCAACAGCAAGATAGATAGATAGATAGATAGATAGATAGATAGATAGATAGACAGACGGATGGATAGATAGATAGATAGACAGACAGACAGATAGACAGAAAGACAGATGGACAGATAGATAGATAGATGATAGATAGATAGATAGATAGATAGATAGATAGATAATCAGTTAGTCAATCCTGAGAATAGCAATGCTTCTGGCCACCTACTTCAGATGAATATAATCACATGGCTCCTTATAAGAGGGAGACAGGAGGATCAGAGGAAGTGTGAAGGAGTTGAGGTCACTGAACCAGAAGGTGCAAGGGGGTGGGGACGGAGGTCTGCAGACATGACTTGTGGTCTTGGGAGCGGGAACCAGAGCTAGAGAGCCAGGAGATGAGGACAGCCCAGAGAAAGTGGCAAAGCCAGGAAGCAGCATTTCCTCTGCGAC
>PVKA01048491.1:0-13760 GCA_004027165.1 Ctenomys sociabilis
GCCTCTACATGCGTCCGCTATCCGCGGCTCCTATCGTGCAAGCAACAATGAACTTCCTGACAGAGTGAGCTATATAGGTTTCACAGACCAATCACAATTGTACATGTGTTCGCATATCATTGGCAGAGTCACAAAAGTGGCGGGCATTTCTCTAAATAGGCGGGACCCAGGCACAGCAACAAGAACCCGGAAGCCGGATATGAGCGCCATCTTGGCAGACACGATGGGCGGGGGAGTGAGGAGCGGTCGCCATCTTGGAATGGCTCCCGACAGAGAAAGGATGGGTGTAAGGAACAAACAGGAAGAACTGACAACAAAGGTCATGTAATGGACAGCAATTTTCCTGTCTACCCTCTGTATCATAATTTCCTTTATCATGGCATCATTCCCAGGACATATGCTGACATTTCCTTATAAAGTATCTGAAATAATGATAAACAAAGGCTGTTCTGCACTTCTATGTTTTTCATATGTTATAAAGCAAAACTATTGGGACCGCTGAGTCTTATGACCTATAATTTCTACCTTCACATTTTCTTTTCACATCTTTCAGTCAATACCCAGCCTTTGCCGCTGTGGCTGTATGGGTACCTTTCATTATTTTCATATCTGCAGCATTTGGTTCAGTTGATTTCTAGTTACCAGCGGTCATACTGATATAGGGAGAAAAACTGATCTCGCGTGGGTGACCTCCAAATGATACAGGGAAACTCCAAATGACATAGGGAAAAATGATCTCCTGACCTGACCCGGACGAGTTCATGTTCTCTAAAACTTAAGAATGAATTTTAGGGACAAACAGAGATTATGAGCAGAATATATTTATTGAGGAAAAGAAAGCTCTTGTCCGAGAGAGGGACAGGAGGGGGACCAGAGTGGGTTACCCAGGAAGCTGTCTCTTCCAGGGACTTTTATAGTGTAAAACTATGTGGGGCTAAGGTTGAGAAAATGGCAACTTGCTTAGGTGGATGTGAAGTGGAACAAAACTATAGTCAACCAGTGGGATTCCAAGCACCACTGCGCAGGTAAAATTGATTAAGCCCAGGACCAAATGGGTAGCAAGTCACACAGAGTCATGCAAGCGGGCATACATGTAAATGTAAAACAGGACCTTATCTGGTGGTCATCAGAAAATGATTCTTAAAAAAGAAAGAGAGAAGAAAAGACAATGAATCTTTCTGGTTTTCTCAGTGTAATGACCAATCCCAGATTCTAATCTTTAGGGAGGTTAGCTTTCCTTTGGTCTTTAGATCTGGCTCACAACAGGAGCATCTGTCCCTCTGTCCCTCCCACATTTGTGAGGTACGTTGTCTTTGTGTTACTTCCTTTGAGGGCCTTTCCCTGTCTGACTGCCTATAATACTTCTATCTAACTTGGCTGCCTGCAACAGTACTGCGCTCCCTTCCCACGCTGATGTACCCTCTTTCCTCCAAGACTCTGGCCTAGTGGGCCATGCTGAACTCAGTTTCTTACCTGCGTGCACCACTTTGGTCACCTTTTCCATTCTCAGAATCCCTCTTGTCACTGCTAGCCAGTGATCCACATATAGAAATCTCCTATTTTAACTATCTCCTGATGTCAGGCTTCTGACTTGTCCACTGATCTGCCTCCTCTGTATCTTAGAGTGAAAAGTAAGTCTACGTTACGCACATTATATTTTCAGTGAAACTTTCATTTATTCCATAGCTGAGCACAAACATTTCTTTTTTTTCTGGATTTTGGGTTCCAAAAGTACCGGAATGTTCTATATTTTATTCCTGATGTGTCCCCAGTACTCAGAATAATATTTAATTTATGATATATTCTCAAAAATGCTGAATTGGTAATGGAAATTTATGTTAAATCCTTTGTATCTGTCATCATAAAGTCAGAGCAGATTTCTTTACTTATTTTAATTCTAAGAAACTAAGCACTTCTTGTCTCTATGACCACAAATTTAGTCCAATATATAATTATGCAATGAGAAAATTATACAAATGGCCTGTTTTCTCTGCCCCACCCATGTTAGTTAGTTATTTAGTTTGTTTACTTATTTATTTTCTTTTGGAAATTGGATCTCACTCTGCAGTTCAGGCTGTACTTGAGCTCGTTGTGTAACCCAGGCTGGCCTCAAACTCACAATGGTCCTCCTGCCTCAGCCTCCTAAGTGCTGGGATTACAGGTGGGTACCACCACTATGGTCACAGAGTTTAATTTTGTTTCAGTAGCTAGAATGAGCCTGTTAAAACACAAATATCTTACTCATATACTCAAATTCCTCAATTTGTACAGCCGATCACGTCAAGGAGCTTTAAATTCCATAGTACAGACAAGTTCTCTTCGGGACAACTTCATTGCCTCTGTCAATGGTGACACAATGGATCTTGTCAGTCCTCCCTCCTTCCCCACTATTTATCCAACCTACGGAATGTTCCTGGCACTGAGCCTTTGCACTGGCTGCGTCGCGTTCTGCAGCGGCAGCGCTTCAGCTGTCCACAGAACTCACCCAGCCAACACCTCGTGCCTTTTCTTCCACGTGAAGGAGCACAGTTGGGCCATACCTTTGTCATTTTCTTCGTCCTTCACTCTTTGGCACAGCTTCCAGGTCACTTTTGTCATTTTGTGCTAGTTATCTTTCCATCACTGTAATAAAAAATTGATACCAAAACATTATGAAAACAGTTTGCAATGTATTAATTTATCAAATCCATTTTGTCAGGGTATCTTAAAACTACCTCATTAATATTTGTACTTCAATAAAAAAAATTTTAAAAAATTGAGACAATTATCTTACAAAGAGAAAGGTTTATTTTGGACCAAAGGATTGAAAGTACCATCCATTGGTTGGGCTTATAATTAGAGAACATATTATGGCATAAGTTATAGAGGGTGAAATTAGTCACTTGCTTAATTTTACTAAATCTCGCTTTCTTCCTGAGTTACCCTATAAATTGTATCTGAATTCTCTTCTTAGCCTTGTAACTGTCCACTCTGCCTTTGCTTTTGCATCTGTATAGTCCAAACATAACCTACAAATAAATCCAAAATATTGTTTTCAACCATGGCTTACTGGTTATTTATATCTTAATTGTTTATTTTTACTGACTTAATCAGCACACACATTTATGTTTATTCTTATGTATTCTGTCTACAACAAAGAGTCCACAGGAGCATATAATTAGCTTAATTTATTGTCCTATATCTGAGCCCAATGACTGGTACAGAGCTGGTCCTAAAAAATGTTTACAAAATGTTTACAAAACACATGGTAACAAAACCTCAACTATAAATATAGTTTAACTGCTATAAATACGGCACTTTTGAAATTAAATATATCTCTATAAATAGCATTTCTTAATAGGAAATCTCCAATAATGACATATATTTAAATTTATGCAAGTTTAAATCAGTCAATTCAGAATTATATCATAAAACTTTCACACTGTTAATGGTTCTCCATGATAGTTTTATTTTTATTGAAATTGACATATGGGTTAGATAAAAAGTATTTTTTAATTTATCTATTTTTAATTAATTTTATTGAGGAACAAATAATAAGATAACTTCAAAATAGGTTATTAGCACAGTTACAATGATTAACATATAGCATATCTTTGTCTTCATAGAAGCCATTCATAGTACAAGATGCAGACATGATATTCTGTCCAAACACTATTAGTACAAATCTTTCTTCTCACTGAATTAAGACAAAGTAGCTGTGTATCTATCTATCGTAATTATTTTGTACATACAGATACAAAATGGTCCTTCATTTGTATCCCCTTTTTGTTTAGTTTTGTCAGAGATGGGTATTTTCTTGCCATTTAAATATTGTAGGTGCATGAATTCAGCAAAATAATCCGATATTGTCCGCTAGTCTATAATAGTAGTGTGTTATCTGTAGGACTGGCAATGTCAGAAGTTGTTGACTTGAGCCTTTTCAGGTCAGCATATTAATATGGCTTTACTTTTCATACTTTGTTACTATACTTTTCTGCTGGATGGTTAAGACCATGGTAATGCAATACCTATATAACAAGAAAAGTAAATTTTGTATCAGATAAAAAATGTTATTACTAAATCTTTCACACATTGGCACATAACTCTGGGAAATTTTTACTTGGAAATATAGACTAGATCCTGATTATAATTCTTTGGAAGATAAGAAGATAAACCTTGAATAAAGCAGAATATAAGTTAAAATGAAAAATATACATAAACTGTGAACTGCTTACTACATTTTTTTTTTCATTTTTCTTGCCATTCCATCCACAAAATGATCTAGAGTTTGATCTCAAGGAAATCTCTGTAATTTTTAAATGATGTGAATTTAATTATAGTATTTTAAATCTAAATATTTCAATAAATTTCTTACAGAGAATTTCTTTCATTAAGATGAATTATTTCTAATAATACTTTTAATTTAGATAGAAATATAATAACTTATTCCATTTCAGCTTGGGCTGGGGAGATGCCTCAGTGGAATAAGTGCTTCCCTGGCAATTGCAAGGGCCTGAGTTTGATCCCTGGTTCAAAAAAAAAAAAAAATCCCTGTCCATTTCAGCTCATGTGTAGCTAACTTGACTTCAATTTTATAATATTGGTTGTACTTTTCAAATAACCAGGAAAAATAAGATCAGGAGCCAAAAAAGGCCAGAATGTGTTACTGTGGCATTGGTAAGAAATAAAAATGAACAGATACAGGAAATATCTGGGTGCCTGGATAATCTGACAATAAAATGTCATCCCGTAACCTATGTTTATTCAGCATTTCAGGTTCTTAATCTCCTAGCCAGGCGTCTGTCCTCAGTTTGGAATCCGCTTATCAAGTCTATGAAGCTCTGACCTGAGTGTTAAATTACCCCTTGAAAATTCACACAAGAAAAATTACGCGTTTCTCAACTCCTAATTGTGAGAAAATTTGAAAGAATGAGAGAAAAGAATATTTTTTCATTGTTATTATCTTTTCATTTGTTCATATTACCTCTCATTTCCTTTGGTATTTATCTTTACATCACAAGAAACAAGCAGAAAATGTAGTGGAATTCCCTACTATTGCTAACTAAAGATTAAATTAAAATGGTTTTTAAGAATAGACAAATTCTGATCCACTAATTCATCAACTTGTCCTATATTCATTGCAAAGATCACACCAAGTTTTGATCTTCTAGTCCACTGACCAAATTATATATGCCATTTGATGGTGTCTTCATAAAACTTTTAGCATGCTTCCCTATCCCTGCCTTTAGGATCTTGCCACTCCAATTACCATTTGTGTCCTAGTCTCCTCAGTTCATTAACAGTCAGCTCAGTCTGTGCTGTTCTTAGGGTCATCCAGACCCGGGGCGGTACAGCAGGAAAGCAGCTCTGCCTTGTGGTGTAAAATCAAGGCAAAGATCCTCTTTCCTGTGTGGCAGGAAATTACTAAATATCTCTTTGGGTCACCCAAAGATGCCATTAATATCGATAGCAATTATCTTCTTTTGAAAATGTAATTGATTGACGACTTGGTGGTCTTGTGTCTGATTCATTAAATTGCATCGCGTTTTCTGCAGGCCTATCATTCACATCGTACTGTGCTTGCCATCCTATTGTTTACTACATAACTTCTGTTGGCCTCTCTGCATTTTTATCTTCCTCTGGGACACAGGGGAAGAGTAGATATTTCTTCTCTTACATAATTAAAGAAAAACATATTTCTAGATATACCTCCTATAGTTGTCACTCCTTTGAGCATGAGTATTTATGGCATTTATCTCTCATTGTGTTAATTATAGTGTGTTCTCATGGCAAACCTTTCAAAATTTCTCTAACATCTTAGTTATTTTTCCTTCCTTCCTTCCTTCCTTCCTTCCTTCCTTCCTTCCTTCCTCCCTCCCTTTCTCCCTCCCTTCCTCCCTCCCTCCTCTTTCTCCCTCCTCTCTCTCTCTCTCTTATGTATTTGATACAAGGTCTTGCTATACAGCTCAGACTTATAGTGATCCTCGTGTCAGCCTCCCCAGCCCTGTGATTACAGGCACCTGTCACTACATTCAGCCTCAGTGGCTGGCTCAGTGTGTCTGGGGTTGGAGCCAGAGCAGCATGTGGTACCAGGGTTCAAATCCTGGTCCTTGCTCTGCCTAAGCTGGTGCTTAAACCACTGAGCTATCTCTTTGGCCCTTTTGTTCTGATTTTTGAGCAGTGTGGTTTGTATTTCTGTATATCTTAAGATTCAATATGCATTATTTAACCCAAACCCATTATTAAGTAAATTTCACTGTTCATATATAGAGAGAAGGAAAATATTGTACAAATACTTGTGATTTCATAATTTTTTCTGAAATATCTCAAAAAGTACATACAAAAATGTATATCTCTCAAGTGTGAAATTTTGAATAGGTATGCACATGATATTCTTTTTCAATTTAAAGGGACAATAATAAAAACAATATAGAATTTTAAAACAAGGTAACACAAAATTAACAATGTTTATTATAATGAATATTGTGAATGGAAAGTAGTTGCTCAGATTATTAGATACAGGCATGGTAAGTTGATCAAACAAGTTGCTCAGATTATTAGATACAGGCATGGTAAGTTGATCAAACAATATAAGTACTAACTATATATTTCAATAAACTGATAGCAAAGAGTAGTATAATCATATCTTGTGTGTGTATACATACATATTCTCCTTCCTTCTTTTCTCTTCTCCCAATGCCCCTTGCTCCTTCTTATAGTTTAAATTATCAAAATGCGATGAGAAAATTCGGTATCAAATTAAATATATATAGGCAAAGAGATATAATTAGAAACCTTGAAACATAGAAAGTTTATGCAAAATAAATATTTGCAGCTTTCAAATGCATGTAGAGAACATGCACGCTTAGCAGTGTTGCGACTTTCACTAGGTAGCATATCTTAGTGACTTTATTGGGAAAAAGAGTCACTAGAGCTGGAATTGTCAAAAGGGTAAAATATGAGGTAACACTATTGTATAAAGAAAATATTTTTGTGGTGGAAACAGGGATTGAACTCAGGTCCTTGCACTTGCCAGTGAAGTGTTTATTTCACTGAGCGATCTGCCAAGCCCTCTAAAGAAATAGTTGTAAGAGGGCCCTTTTCTTACATTCCTGAAATACACATGCTTCCCTTGTTTTTTCAGATTTAGTTTTCTCATTTGTCAGCAAATGCAAATTTGTGAGGAGATAATTGTTCAAATTCTTGCTTGAGACAATCATTAAATTCTGTGCCCTTCATTGTGCTATAGGTATAAGGCTGTTTTAAGAAGGTACGTCAACACTTCCTTTCTGATGATTAACCTGCAAAACTTGAAAAATATTTTTGTAAATGGCAAGTCTGAAGAATTATAATACTTCATAATCCTACAGTCTATTAAGTTCGGTTCTAATTTCTTTCACTCATTACTCTACCAACTTGCTTGGCCACAGAAAACTGATTTTGCTTGGCAGTGTCATCCAACTGGTATGGTTTATTGTCAGGAAGAAGGGCAAATCCACTAACATCTCAGAAAACTTTTTTGACTCTCTTAAGGAAAAATGAATGTTCCAGTTTCAAGTAAATAACTACTCAAAACATTCTCTTTTTTAAGGGACTATGTTTCCTATTATATTTTATTGCCTTTCTTACAAATGGAACTGCTCCGTCTGATTCCTGGGCTCTTTCCGAACCGTCAGCTTGACAAGGAGGTAGGGGATCAGTGTGACCACAACGACAAGCCAGAGGAAGGCCTTCAAGGCAGAGGAGCTTCAACAATGCCCGTAGATTGTTTCAGTCTTTATTATGCATGCTTGAAGAATTTTTTTGAATGTTCAGCGTTCACTTAAAAGAAATAAATTATGTTACTTTAGGCTACTCACAATGCTCTATAATTTAAATTGAAAGTAGAAATGTAATTTCAATGCCACTTTTACTTCTGTTCTCCATGCCTCATTATTTGGCACCGGGAGGTGTGCACTGAAGCCAAGCCACTAAATTTTAGATGTTGCCAATTCTGTTGGACTGGCACTCTATGTCCTTAGACTGAAGCTGTTACAGCTCTTGACTACTTTTTCCCTTCTTCTGGTTCTGTGCTTATCTCCCTCAGGGCTGTTCAATCAAGACTCAATAAAAATTGTTGAACGGTTCAGATTTTATTGAGAGTCTTGATGCTACAACCCCACGGGAGCTCAGTGAAGAGAGGATTAGCCTCATTATCATAAAGAAGCTAAAAAATGCCAATGACAAAGACGCACATAAAAGCAAAGGAGGTCATGGAATGTAATCCAGCCACCTTTAGGAAGAAGAAAGAGAAGTGAGAAACAGACATGCAAAGAAGGTCAATAGCATCGTAGAAGGATTTAAAATGTATATCAGAAAAGTGATTATATATAACTTATACTGTATTTAAGTAGATTTGAATGGCATTCGCAAAGAAGAATTCTGTTTTTTCACTAATGGTTATAGAAGAATTCATTTAAGCGATAAACTTCTGTTATACACAAGCTACATCCAGGTACTTTTCTTCAGTTTATGGTCAGTTTTTCCATCACTGAGATGAGGAGACTTGGCATCCACAGCTTAAATAGAAAGTTTACTATGGCTCGTAATCTCAGGGTATTCACATCCATGATTGACTGGATCCAAAGCTGTGCTTCATGGCAGAAGGACTTGGTAGAGCGAAGCCATGTAGCTCATGGAGCATTACAGCAAGGCAAGAGCACAGGGCTGGACAGGAAGTAGCAAGAGCCGAGATCAGGGACAGGGAAGCTTTTGGAGGTGAGTGCCCAAGCTCAAGCCCCAAGCCCATTATTTAATCACAAAGTGCCAAGACTACAATTAACCCCAAATATTGAAGTTTTAGTCTAGAAACAACTTCTTGTACCTTAACATCTTCCAGCCTGAAATAGAAACAAATAACATATATGCCACCAGTTTGCCACCGCTGGACCAGATGTAGTGTGGGAGGCCATGCCTCTGAGACCCACCTGGGCAAACTAAAGCCTACATTGCTCGTCCACTATGTGGCTCTGAAGCCATCCAATAGGGAGTGAACTTTAACCACTACTTTCAGCATAACAATGCTTAAATGCAATCTATTAGCACTAATTCCAAGGACTTTGTTTTTCTATCTTCCTCTAAGACAAAATTGAGAACCTACATCAACAGATTTTGTAGAAGAAGGTAATACACAGCATGTACCGGCTGAAATAATTTTGTGTGGGTAAAAAGCCCACACTATAACCTAGAGAGTCATGTCAATTAAACAAAAATGCTAACAAAGTTTTGAGCTCCTGGCTAATTTATTCATTCAGCTTGACTAATTTGTAGACATGAATATAACTCCAGTGCTAAAATTTGAGCATTATATTTATTTTTGTTTTGTTTTGTTTTTATTTATTATTAGTGTGTGTGTGTGTATGTCTGTGTGTGTGTATGTGTATCTGTCTGTGTGTGTGTGCGTGTAGTGTGTGTGTGTCTGTCTGTGTGTCTGTGTGTGTCTGTGTGTGTGTCTGTGTGTGTATGTGTGTGTGTGCGCGCACGCGCGCCTGGCTCAGCCCACCCTGAAGGCAGGCTGGCACAGCATATGGTGACTGGGATCGAACTGTGGTGCGTAAGTTTGCTTAAAGCAGGTGCTTTAGTTCACTGAGCTATCTTGCCAGCCCCTGAGCACTATATTTGAATTAGTCAAATGGAAACCAAATGATGCATAAATTTAGGAATATGTATGTAGTACTAATTATGCAAACAGGGATCAAATATGAAGCTACTAATGTCACTTGGTTTGCAATCAATCAAGAATAACCCAGTGAGCAATTAGGTCTGTTGGGAATAAGATCTACCTTCTAGGAAATATTGCCTAACTTTTTGGAGTTAGGGTTAGAAGTCATTTCACAGAATAAATGTGCCCGTGTTTTATGAATTACACACCTAATTTGTTAAGAAAACTCTTTCGATCTAAAATGTAAACTCAACAACGCTGAGTCATGTTCAAGCTAAACACCTATTATGTCTATTTTTTCCCTATTAATAAATCCCTCTTGTATGAGAACTACTGCCATGGGTTCATCCAGAGTAGATGATTTATTGTTAATTTAGAAATATCTCAATTATTCTCAGAGTTAGATACTAAAGACATAAAGCAGAAAAAGAGAAAAAAAAATGATAATCACTGCCAGCTATCCTAAGGTCTCTCACCTCCAGCTAAGTCCAAATTTCTCTCTAAGGCTACTTAAGAAAAGTAGCAAAACTCATAGATCTTCTAGGGCAATTATATTACCTTCTTGGGTTCAATGTGCATATGTGAATATTTATAAATCTGACCATGTGAATTGAGTCAAGCTTAAGGTATAATTAACTAATTCTACTTCTCAAAAATAAAACAGAACCCAAGGGTATAAATCATTTAATTTTCTTAAGCTCTGTTTCATTGATTAGCAGTCACAATTAACTTGAGACACTGAGGAATAGATATTTGCAGCATTAGAGCCAATTACTTTGTGCATCAAAAAAATGAGAAACAGTTCATACATTAATCAATAAAAATAATTAGCATAAAAGCACTTGTTAACAAAATAGAGTACATGCAAAATCAAACATGATACCTCTGCAAAACATAAACTAGCATTTTTATGTGACTTTCTGCTGGAGTGATGTCATTATAGAAACTTCATGTAGCATTTCAGAATGAAAAGGAGAACGTAGGTTGAAAAAGACAGGAAGGATTAAAAGCATAGGAAATATATAAAAATTTGACAAACAATTTCTGGTTTTAATATATGAATTTTCATAAAATAATTTTTCTAATCATTAGTAGATGTAAACTGAGACAATTTTGATGGATTGGATTGGAGAAATAATATTTATTGAATTCCTGAAATATTTTATTAAATTATTACAAAGTTAGCATACATTCAAAAATCTGCTGCAAGGTGGGGGATGCTTTTGTTTTAATTATAGACTAAACAAAGCTTAGAGACATATTTTTAGATTCACATAATTCTCAAAGGTAGGTTTCAAATTTATATTCAAGCCCCTTTAGCAACAAAGATTATTTTATTTATTTTTTATTACAGGTTATTTTCTTTTTTTGTGGAGGGCTCAGGACTGGCATGACATGTGGTGAAGGGGTCTAATTTTGCTCCCTGCCTTCTTGGCTAACCTGTAAGCAGACACTGAGCTAGCTCACCCGGCACCTATGTTCTATTTTTATGGAATTCATTTCAAATATAAAGTAAAAACAAGCCTTTTGTTTTTATTTAAAAAGATATTGCTGATTAAATTTGGCAATCACTATCAGACTTTTTTTTTTTTTTTTTTTTTTTTTTTTTTTTTTTTTTTTTTTTTTTTTGTCTTTTTTGAGACAGGGTCTCACTGTGCAGTTCAGGCTGGCCTTAGGCTCACTTTGTAGCTCAGGCTGGTCTCGAACTCACAACAATCCTCCTGCCTCAGCCTCCCTAGTGCTGGGATTACAGGCATGCACCACCACGCCCGGCTATTATCAGACTTTTAATGAATATTTGCTACCAAAAAGGATATGCTTCGGAGTGATCAAAATATCAATATAAAAATTAGAAAACTAATATTGATATATTATGATTATCTAGTTATTGTTCTATTTCTGATTTGGCAATTATTTCCATAATCTCTTTCATATCAAAATTTTTTAACTCAAGAGAAGTTATTGCTGGGGGCCAGGGAAATGGCTCAATGGAATAAGCGCTTCCATTGCAAGTGCAAGGTTCAATCCATAGTTCCACCAAAAAAAAAAAAAAAAAAAAAAAAACAGAGAGAAGCTGTTGTTTTGTGGCTAGCCCATCAAACTCCCTGCAGTCTGAAAGAGTCCTATTCCTGGCAGCAATACTCACGACTGAAGGCCTGCTAATTGTCAGCTCTTATTTTGAAGGATGGATCTCAATATGCCTTTGGCAGGTCATCATGATTTAGGGCCGGTAGGGAAAAACATGGGCAAGCTAATGCTGCAGGCCTATCTTTGCACACAGTAGATGGTGGGATGTTTTATTCTTCTGAGATGATAGGTGACAGACTCTTGAGCCATAAAGTTGTATTTTTCTTTCATATTTAACTGCATATTTTGTGAGAATACATATAAATATTTTTTTGTTGAACCTTTATCCAAACTCTTCACTATGTTGGTTTTGGCTGAATTATTTGAAACAATGATTTTGCTTCTTATGATATTTACTTAGTAAGTGATACTAACTAAATCAATTTAGAATGTATAAAATGATCTATGTATTTTAGCTAAACCTTGATTTTGTTATCATCATTTATATAAATTAGGGCAGAAGCTCATTATGTATACGTATTTCAATTTCACATGCTGAGTTCAAAACTTCTACAAAGAAGGGATATTTCACATAATTCTGGATTATATTAAATGAATCTTTTATTGTCCTCCCTGATGGTCATTTCCTGTTGCTTTATTAAGAAGTTGGAGAATACATAATTCCAGGACATGTTTGTTTAGCTCACTACTGGTGCTTCATCTTCACCTATAACAGTTGTGCCCCCATGGAACTGGGTTGTGATATCTTTGACATTTCATTATCATATTTTTTGGTCTTCCTTTGCCTGTCATCTGTATTTCTGACATCTTCTGAGACAAAGTCTCCCCTGGTGTTTTCACAGTTTGTGTGCTCTGAGCTTTGTCAATAAAGACAGAAGATGGAGAATTTCACTCTTGTTGTTATTATTGTAATTATTGCAATCTTAAGAAAACAGCTTCTAATGCTTCCTTTGTTGGAAGCCTCCCAAAGTGCCTTCATTGCAATCTGACCCTTACAATTTGGTTCCTTTTCATGTGTTAATTTTCTTCATGGGGGTAATTCCTTCTGACCTAGTAAATACAACCATGAGAAAATAAACATACGCTTAAAGTTATGAATGTCAAAAAGTAATAAAGAAACATGAAAAGGAAGGGCAAAGACAATTCACAAATACCATTAGTGATTCACAAAAACTAGATTAAAAAAAAATATTTAGAAAAAGAGAACTATTTGAAGTGAAAATATTTTCTACCACCTAAGGAACCATTACTGGAAATCAAAACAGAGGAGAACACTCCAGGTCCATCTGAGTGTTTCCTGCTCAAGACAGGGTGCCTCTCAGCACAGATCCCTCTTATCAGATAATTTTAAGAATGGAGGGAAGGGCCAAGAACTTTACCTCACCTCCCAGAGTGATGGAAGGACAGAATTAGTCTTTTCAAACATAAGTTAGAGAGAAGATGATTTTATTCATTGACACAATTCTGTAGATTGTAATTGAAGCTTGATCTCTAGGGAAAAAAATAGAGAAGATACAGGGAGATTGCCAAGGAAAAAATAGACGTGATAAAGTAGTACAGGAGTAGAGTACACAGTGAAGTGTGTGTGTGTGTGTGTGTGTGTGTGTGTGTGTGTGTGTGTGTGCATGTAAACATGTGGGCGTGCCCACATGCCTGCCTGTCTGTCAGTCTATCCACATATCTCTGTTATTTTGGCTAAACTCAAGATATTAAGAAGTATTAAACATTTAAGCTGAGTCCTAAAGCCAGCCTAAGTATGGTATCTGTTCTTTGAATAAGGAAAATGATCAGTGAGGAAGAGTCACATGAAGAGAAAACTTTCTCTCAGGCTCTCACAGAGAGCAATCTGGTCAAGCATTGGCCGTGACTCATCCACATGGATGACACAGACAAAGGAACTACAGAATAATGTACAGGACTACAAGATAAACCCTGAGAAGACTTCAATGACCACATAGGAAATATAAAGTACATGTGTTGGTATATAAGTTTG